>JAGFNQ010004519.1:375077-671109 GCA_024364735.1 Boesenbergia rotunda
ATTATCTTAGGGACAATGGGATATTGTCTCAATGGACTCCGCCATATACACTACAGCATAATGGTGTATCTGAGAGGCGTAACCGAACCTTGATGGACATGGTTAGATCTATGATGAACTATGCAACTCTTCCAAAATCCTTTTGGGGCTATGCGCTTAAGACAGCTGTTTACTTGCTAAACAGAGTCCCAACCAAGGTAGTCTCTACTACTCCAAATGAGATGTGGAATAGTAAGAAACCTCACTTAACTCACCTTAAGATATGGGGTTGTCTTGCTTATGTGAAGCGGACTGTATCAGACAAATTGGATGCTAAGTCTGATAAATGTCTATTTATTGGATACCCTAAGGAAACGAAGGGTTACCAATTCTATCATCCCTTGGAACAAAAGGTGTTTGTTTCAAGGCATGCTGTATTTCTGGAAAAAGAATTTCTTTTACAAGAAAACAGTGGGAGTGACATTGAACTTGATGAAGTTCAAGAAACTCCAATAGATATTACAGAGACACCTAGTCTAGACCCACAACCAACAACTCATAAAGATGAGCTATCAGTTGAACCTAAAACAACACCACCTCTTCTTAGGTCTGATAGGACACGCAATATTCCAGAGAGATACGGATTTCTCATAAGTGAATCGAACGACGTGTTACTCATAAGCGATGACGAACCTATCAGTTATGAAGATGTTCTGAAAAGTTCAGAAAGGGACAAATGACTTGAAGCCATGAAGTCGGAAATGGATTCCATGTACGAAAATCAAGTATGGGACTTGGTTAACCCACCTGAAGGGATTAAGCCCATAGGGTGCAAGTGGGTTTTCAAGAAGAAAACTGACATGGAAGGTAATTTTGTTACCTTTAAGGCTAGATTAGTGACAAAAGGATATCGTCAGAAACAAGGAATTGATTATGACGAAACCTATTCGCCAGTAGCTATGCTTAAATCCATTCGGATGCTCCTGGGCATAGCAGCTCATTATGATTATGAGATATGACAAATGGATGTGAAAACAACTTTCCTTAATGGAAACCTGCTTGAGGATGTATACATGATACAACCTGAAGGTTTCACATCGGTTGATAAAACCAAAATATGCAAGCTTCGACGATCCATATATGGACTGAAGCAAGCATCCAGGAGCTAGAACATCCGTTTTGATGAGACAATCAAAGAGTTTGATTTCTCACAAAATCCTTACGAACCTTGTGTGTACAAGAAGGTTAGTGGGAGTGCAGTCGTATTCCTAGTATTATATGTCAATGACATATTACTTATAGGAAACGATATATCAGTCTTACAGTCGGTTAAAATTTGGTTGTCCAAAACTTTCTCCATGAAAGACCTGGGAGAAGCAACCTATATCCTTGGGATTAGAATCTACAGAGATAGATCAAAACGGTTGCTCGGTCTTTCGCAGTCTACATATATAGACCGAGTGCTAAAAAGGTTTAGCATGTCAGAATCCAAGAAAGGTTACCTTCCCATCAGGCATGGGATCAACCTTTCAAAGTCTATGTGTCCGCGCAAGAAGACGAGAGGATTTGCATGAATAAGATTCCTATGCATCCGCGATAGGATCTATCATGTATGCTATGCTATGTACTAGACCCGATGTATCGTATGCTCTGAGCATCACGAGCAGATACCAGTCTGATCCAGGAATGGATCATTGGGCGGCTGTCAAGACAATCCTTAAGTACTTAAGAAGAACTAAGGATGTGTTCCTAATATATGGAGAAGGAGATATGGTAATACGTGGGTATACAGATGCCAGTTTCCAGACAGATAAGGATGACTCCAAATCTCAGTCTGGATACGTATTTACTTTGAATGGAGGCGCAATAATTTGGAAGAGTTCCAAACAAGACACCGTAGCGGATTCTACCACGGAAGCGGAATATATTGCAGCTTCGGAAGCAGCAAAGGAAGCAGTCTGGATCAAGAAGTTTGTCTCAGAACTTGGTGTGGTTCCAACCATTGATGAAGCAGTGCCGGTTTACTGCAACAACAATGGAGCTATTGCACAAGCAAAGGAACCAAGGTCTCATCAGCGATCCAAACACGTGCTTCGCCGCTATCATCTGATCAGAGAGATTATAAGTAGGAATGATATACAAATTGAAAAAATTTCCACTGAAAGGAATTTAGTGGATCCTTTAACTAAGGCCTTGCCTCAAAGCAAGTTTGAGGGTCATGTTAGAGCCTGTGGTATTGGATACCGTAGCGATTGGCATTAGGCCTTATGATTGTAATCATGTACTTTAATAAATGAATATTCACTATTTGAGTATACATGTTCGTGTATTTGATTGAGATCTTAAACTCATTTACTGAATGTCCGCAATACAATTCACAGCATGAGAGAATTTGTGATGAATTCACAACTAGTGATTATCTCTAAATGTGCAATTGTGAAGTATTGAAATTGTCCCTAGTCGATGAATTGATAAATACGGACACTATCAATTCTATTGAGACTAGCATGGGTTATTCTCTAATCAGCTGATTCTCACTGGCTGGTGACATTGGGATGTCCGGAGATAAACATGAATGCTAGTTAAGGGAACTAGTTCATTGGAGTGACTAGCTGTAAGACTTCATATGGTAATCTACATATAGATATGTCAATGAAGTTCTTACTGCAGCTTAAGTGCGATGTTCCTTTGACTTGCGGTGTTCAAGTCATCTTGGTCATGAAGACTTATACTTTGACATCTTAAGCAAGCATCTCCAAGGAGGTGTGGACCCAGGATGGTTGGGTATAAGTCGAAGTGCCCGAAGATGTTTGAACAGCCTACAAAGGATTCACCACTCCTTGCGAGGAGATGTATACCCAAGGCCTATCGTCGGATTGTTACTCGAAGCCTCTGGCCAGAGCATCACATGTTCCGAGTATGAATATCTCAGATACATGAGAGTAATTAGAATCCATTGTATGAGAAAGACATTACTTGGGCTAGGTGTGACGTAGTCAGCCTAGTGGGGACTGACACACATAGACCGTGTCCTGAACCAAGTGGGTATAAGATGGTGAAGGGAATGATGCACGATTCATTAAAGCTGCTGAAGGGTTTCAGAATTATTTCTGAGGTCAACCGTTGATCTTTCGATTAATTGGGGATCATGATGTACTACTAGGTGCCACTCATGATCGTTCTATAATTGGTTGATTATAGACAGCCAACATAAATCGAAAGCCTATTTAGTCACACGCACTATGAGTAATCCGAGGGATTTAAAACGAGTTGAAAATTGGATTTTCCGATCAAGAGAGATAAGTCGAATCTTTTGAAGACTTATTGGACGAATTAAATGAGTTTAATTCGTATGGTTTCGGCTTGGGTTTGGCCGGCCAAAGAGGGTCCCCACCCTCTTTGTTTGGCCGGCCACAATAAGAGGGAAGAACCAAATTGTTTGGTTCAAATTTATAAAATAAACCGCGCGTGGTTTGTCTTATAAAATTATGGATAAAGAAATTTGTATAAAGAAATTTGTATAAAGAAATTTATATAAAGAAATTTATATAAATAGATTTATTTATCATGGAAATTAAAATAAATCTTGCAATGGTTTATTTTATTTTATAAAATCAATAATCGATTGATTTACCATGATAAAGAAATTTATATAAAGAAATTTATATAAAGAAATTTCTTTCCATAATAAAAGGGGAGACATGGTTGTTTTTATTATAAATTAAGTTATAATAAAAACTTGGCATAACAGAATAATTCATAGAAAAATTTATAAGATAAATTTCTTATGAAAAATTTATTCCGTTAAGAGGAGACTTGGCGATTAAGAGGCTACTATATAAAGGTACCAAGGCAAGGCTTGGAAATCAATCCAAGAGATCAAGGATTCTTGCCTAGCCTCTCTTCCTGTCCTTCTCTCCCTCTCCCTCCTCTAGTCGCGCCGGCCCTAGAGACTCTCCCTTTGGTTGCCGTGAGGTTCCTCCACCAAGAAGCTGTCAAAGAAGAAGAAGAAGCAGGCGCAACTCCTTCCTTCTTCCCGGAATCTTGATTCCGTTCTTCGTTTAGTGGTTAGTTTTGTTGGTGCAGTGAGCGCTAAAGTTAAACCTATGTTTTGATAATGGCAATAGGATTCAAAAGTTAAGTCTTACTTGTTATCTGACAATGTTACTTGAGTGTGCAGGAAAAGTCCTAGCGAAGGGCTGCTAGGCACCTGGCGAAGGGCTGCCAGGATAAAAAGCCCTAGCGAAGGGCTGCTAGGCACCTGGCGAAGGGCTGCCAGGATAAAAAGCCCTAGCAAAGGACTGCTAGGCACTGGCGATGGAATGCCAGAGTGAAAAGCCCTAGCAAAGGACTGCTAGGCACCGGCGAAGGAATGCCAGAGTGAAAAGCCCTAGCGAAGGACTGCTAGGCACTGGCGAAGGAATGCCAGAGTGAAAAGCCCTAGCGAAGGAATGCTAGGCACCGGGCGAAGGACAGCTCGGCATCCAAGACCTGGCAAAGGACCGTCAGGTAAAAGTCCAACCAGAGGAACGGTTGGCATCAGGTACATTCTCCCGAGAGGAGTAGGTGAGGACGCGTTCCCCGTCGAGGGAACAGTAGGCGTCGGTTCGACCTAGGGTTCCATTTGGGAGACCCAAAGTCAGAACCAAGACAGCTAAGGCTGTATAAACTAACCACTTAATGTTTTGTTGTGTTTTGGACTAACCCTGGATGCAGGACCGAAGGAACGAGTGTCTGCAGATCAGAGAGCCTCAAAGGAGTGAGGCAACAGCTGACCAGGGCGCCCGGAGTGTCCCGGGTGCCCCCAAGGTGAACACAAAACACACAAGTAAAAAGCACGCTTCGATAGTACGTCCTGCGGGCGCCCCCGTGCTCCCAGGCGCCCCCGTGCTCCTGGGCGCCCCCAGCGCTCCGAGCGCCCCCAACAGGAAGCATCGAAGCGCAAGCCAGCGAAGCAAGGGATAAAGTTTGACCCGGTCAACCCGGGCGCCCCGAGCGCTCCGGGCGCCCCGGTCAAAGCTGATCCCGAAGTCAAAGGGATCAGAAGCTGACCGAGATCAAGCCGGATCAAATGCCACGTGGGGGGGCGCCCCCGATGATCCGGGCGCCCCCAGGGCTATTTAAAGCCCCCTCGACCCCAAGCTTCAACAACAACTTCCAATCAACGCTTCTACGCTCTTCTGCTCTCGCGCTTCACCCCGGAATCCTTCCAACTCGAGCCGACGACGTCCCGCTGCTCCGAAAAAGTCGATCTACCCCGGACGTCGGTAAAAGAGCGATTTAAGTTTACTGTACTTAATTCTGTAATTATCTTTTGTAAACTATTTGCGCCTTATATAGAATTGCCCAAAGTAAACGGTCAACGACCGTGGGCCTTGGAGTAGGAGTCGACCCAGGCTCCGAACCAAGTAAAATCGACCGTGTCTCTGTGAGAGATTGTTTTTATTAATTTCCGCTGCATACTTGCTCTAAGTGTTTCCGAAAAATAATTTCCGATATTCACCCCCCCTCTATCAGTTTTCTCGATCCAACAAGTTTTTCATCTCTCTCTTGGTATTCTTATCGTGCCTTTGGAGAATCTAGTAGTTCTTGTCGGCACGAAACTCGTGGCTTTGCGAAGTCATTCCGAAGAAAATCTAGCGTGGACGCGAATAGAGGCGGAGCTTCCAAGGGACGCTACGGTTGGATCTCATCCCTCTCTACGAGTTACGCGAGGTATTAAGTAAATTAGTTTACTTTTTGCAAAATTTTAAATGTATGATCATGTCTCCACAACATAAGGTTGCATGCTAGATACGTGGTTAAAATAATTTGAGAAATTATTTATGCTAAACCTTCCGCTGCACGTAATTAAATTTTAAAATTACGAACCCGTATCCATGTCAACATGCACCCGGTCCCAACAATAGAGTGTATAACAAGAGTACTAGAGTGATTGAGGAATCATCCAATGTGGATTTTGATGAGTCTATTAGCACTTACCCTAGGAAATCCTCCATTGACAAGGATATAGAAGAAAACCAAAGCATTACCCTAGAAATTCAAGATTTACATTTAGGGGGTATTGATCAAGGGGGAGGGAAAAATGCGTTGGAGGATGAAAGAGGCAATGATAATCATGTAGTAAATGAGCCTCTAACCTCTAGGACTTTAAGATAACATCAAGATCATCCTATTGACCAAGTAGTTGGAGATGTTACACAAGGAGTAAGGACTAGATCCTACTTTAGAGAACATGCTAACCAAATTGCCTTAATTTCACAATTAGTGCCAAAATCAATTGATGAAGCCTTAGGTGATGTGGATTGGATTCTAGCCTTGTAAGAAGAGTTGAACCAATTTGAATGGAGTGAAGTGTGGGAGTTAGTTCATAGACCCAATGATAGTACCATTGTCACCACAAGATGAGTGTTTAGGAACAAATTGGATGATCAAGGGAAAATTGCTAGAAATAAGGCTAGGTTAGTAGCAAGGGGTTTCAATCAAGTTGAGGGCCTTGATTATGATGAAACATATGCTCCCATAGCTAGATTGGAATCCATCCAGATTTTATTAGGATAAGCCACTCACATGGGTTTTAAGCTTCATCAAATGGATGTGAAATCAACATTTCTTAATGGGGTTATTAAGGAGGAAGTGTATGTATAGCAACCGCTCGGGTTTGAAAATACAAACTTTCCTAATCATGCCTATAAACTAAGGAAGGCCTTATATGGATTAAAACAAACACCCTGGGCTTGGTATGAAAGACTCTTATCTTGCTTAGTATCCAAGGGTTTTAGAAGGGGAACAATTGATCCAACTTTATTTCTAAAATCTAAGGATAAGGACATTTTTGTGACCCAAGTTTATGTTGATGACATCATTTTTGGGTCAACAAATAGTGAGTTTCTTTATGAGTTTATCAAGTGTATGGAGAATGAATTTGAAATGAGTCATTGGGGAATTGACCTTCTTCTTAGGATTACAAGTCAAACAAACAAATGAAGGGACTCATGTTTATCAAACGAAATATGCTAAAAAAATTTGGGTTAGAAAATGCTAAGGTAGCATCTACCCCTATTGGCACAAATGTCAAGATGAATAGTGATCTTGAAGGGAAGGTAGTGGATCCAAAGCAATATAGGAGCATGATTGGTAGCTTGTTATATCTAACTGCTAGTAGACCGGATATATTATTTGCGGTAGGTATATGTGCAAGGTATTAATCTTGTGCCAAAGAGTCTCACCTAGTGGTAGTAAAAAGGATCTTAAGGTATATTAAGGGTACTCTTAATATCGGTCTTTGGTATCCTAGAACTCCAAACACTGACCTATTTGGATACACCGACTCCGATTATGTGGGTTGCGAATTAGATAGAAAAAGTACTAGTGGTGGGTGTCAATTTCTTGGTTCATCCCTAGTAAGTAAGAGTAGTAGAAAACAACCATGTGTTGCATTATCAACAACAGAGGCCGAATATGTAGCAATGGGTGGTTGTGTAGCTCAATTACTTTGGATCAAGCATACTTTAGAAGATTATGAGCTTCATTACTCCAAGGTCAAGGTTTTATGTGATAATGTGAGCACTATTAATTTGACCAAAAATCTGGTGCATCACTCTAGGACAAAACACATTGAAGTGAAGCTTCACTTCATTAGGGATCATGTGGCAAGAGGAAACATAGAATTATATTATGTTGAATCAAAGTCAACCTTGCTGACATTTTTACCAAGCCTCTTCCCGAAGTAGAGTTTACATCTCTAAGAAGAGGACTTGATATGTGTTTTGTGGAAGGGTAGAATTGGCCTTGGGGTAATGCAATAGTAAGGTAGTGCATGATTCATTAGGATGATACAAATAGTTCACTTATGCTTATGACATATTGTTGGGTTGTTTGATGTATCACATTATTGAAAATAGACCAACTATGGGGAAAACAAATGTTTAATTAATGGACATCTTGCCCAAAGATCATAGTTGGACATTTTAAATAATTTGAAAATATTTCTGTGTTTTATTTGCTATGACATAAGTTTGTGAAACACATGATTTTAAAACTAGGATGGAATTTTGCTACAAACTTAGAAGTTTTCAAAGAATTTTAACTTTGGTCAAAAAGTCAAACATGTTTAGATTTTTCATGAAGTTATATTTTTCTCTGCTAGAGTACATCATATGAAACATGTTTGCAAACTTTCATGATTTTTCAAATTTTATGGAATTTATGGTGCATTTCTGATTTTCGGCCTAGAATCTGTAATTTTAGAACTGAAGCGTATCAGTCGACTGCCCCCTGGGGCAGTCGACTGATCTTTCTGTAAGTTGGCAGTAAGAAGGGACCAGTCGACTGATACCTGTCTCAGTCGACTGATACCTGTCTCAGTCGACTGGTACTTCTGATTTCAGAATTCTAGGATTTTTCAGAAGGTGAGAAGTATCCCTAATCGATGCCAGTGGTTATTATAGCTTCGGGCAATCCTTTTGATAGTGTCAAAGGGGGAGAATTGGGTGGTTTAAGTTAATGTTTGTAACAACTTAACTTATGATTTATGCAAATCAAAAATTGGGTGTGAGGGCATTGGTTAAGGGGGAGGTTGCCTCTTGTTTTTGCTATGTCTATAATTTTCAATTGTTGTTGTTTTACCTAACTTAAACATATTATCACACATAAAAAAGGGGGAGATTGTTGGGGCAATCGGCCCAAGTATGATCGGGAAGATCATGATTTTGATGTGTGTGTGCCAATATGGTTAAGTTAGGATTTTATGTTGTTTTGATATGTGTGATTGAGTCTTGCAGGACTTGGTGAGTCACACATGAAGTACGCATCTGAGGGACGAGAGGTGAGGGAAGAGGACTCCAAGGGCAAGCCGGGTGAAGTGGACTTCAAAGGGCATACGTGAAGGTTGGCATGAAGGCAAGCCGAGGGCTTGTGTGCACATCTGAGGGACGATAGCTGGTGGAAGAGGACTTCAAGGGGCAAGCCAAGGGAGTGGACTTGAAGGCATACGTGAATGGTGGTCGTCGGAATGAGGGAGAGTGAAAATGTAAGTTGGGCAGTCGACTGGGGATGGATCAGTCGACTGCCAGTGGGGAACTCAAACTCACAGAAAGATCAGTCGACTGGTCTAGGACCAGTCGACTGATCCACTCGAAAAACTAGTCGTTGGCTAGCTATTGCGGTGGGATTAGTCGACTGCCCTAGGGGCAGCCGACTGGTATCGGGCTGGACAGCTTAAGGAGCTGTCCTCTACTCTATTTAAAGGGACACTTTTGAGCAGGTCAAGGTTGCGGTTCTGGTGTGTAGAATTGTGTCCCAAGTGCTCAAAGTCTCTAGCTCTTCCTCTCACTTTCATTTCAACTTTGTAAAGAGGAAGAGTGCCATTTGTGAAGGTTTCTCCACCTTGAAGGAGACATTCATAGTGGAGCTCGTGCGTGTGGTGTGGATCCTTGGACTAGTCACCTTTTTGAGGTGGATACCAAGTAAATCAGGGGGTTAGCATTGTTTTTACTGTTTTTATTGATTTTGTTTTGTGTTGAGCTAACATCTTTTTAGACAAAATCGAAAGAAAGCTATTCACCTCCCCTCTAGCTTGACGCCTCGATCCTAACAAGAACTACCTATATAAGGGGCTTCACCCCTTTCCTTCAACGACAATTCAGAACAGCTTTCCTGCGACTCAAGCACTCAAACGCTCTTCGTTATTCTGTTGGATCGGAGAAAATCGATAGAGGGGGGGGGTGATTATCGATCTAGATTTTTTTGAAAAAATAGAGCGATTACGTAGCGAAAAATAACAAAATAATGGCGAACACAAGTTGGTTTTACTTGGATCGGAGTCGCGGTCGACTCCTACTCCTAGGCCCACGGTCCTTAACCATTTACTTTGGGCAATTCTATATTCGGAAATTTCTTTTACAACTTCAAGTACAGATATAGAATTGGAATTGAAATTGCAACACTTTTCGTAAATTAAATTTACTGATGCCCGAGGTGGATCGAAGTTCGGAGCAGAGGGTTGTCGTCGGCGATGGAATCTCGAAGTCGGAGCTTGTCGGAGCGTAGCACTTAAACTAAAGAGCTGGGAATGTTGTAAGCGAAGTTATTCGAAGCCTTGGGGGTGAACCCCCTTTTATAGCTCCCATAGGGGCAACTGTGTCGATGGGGGCGCCTGACACGTGGCCTCTCCTGTGAGAACTCCTATCCACAGGCTCAGTCAGTGCTTATCCACTTGACTGAGGCGCCTGGGCTGATGGGGGCACCTGTGTTAACACAGGCGCCTGAGCTGACTTGGTCCAGAGGCTTCGTAGCAGTTTTCTTCGATGGTTCTGTTTTGACCTTGACTTAGGGGCGCCCGTATCCATCCGGGCGCCTAGCCCCATTGAGGCACCTCACTCCTTTGAGGCGCCTCAGCTGCAGAAACACGTTCCTTCGTTCCCTGCAACCAAGGTTAGTTCCAAAACACAAGAAGCAAAATATGTTAGCCATTATTTACAGCCTTAGCTGTCTTGGTTCTTACTTTGGGTTTCCCAAATGGAACCCTAGGTCGAACCGATGCCTACTGTTCCATCGCATGGGGAACGCGTCCTCACCTACTCCTCTCAGGAGTGTTTACCTTTGGCCAATCGGCTCCTCCGGTTGGACTGTTGCCCAATCCTCCTGATCAGGTCTGTTGGTGCAGAAAGCACCCAAGTCGAACCTGTATTTTGATAATGGCAAAAGGGTTCAAAAGTTAAGATATAATGTTTATCTGACATGTTACTCAAGTGTGCAGGAAAAGTCCTAGCGAAGGGCTTCTAGGCACCTGCCGAAGGAATGCCAGGATACAAAGCCCTAGCGAAGGACTACTAGGCACCTGGCGAAGAAATGCCAGGATACAAAGTGTTGGATCGAGAGAAACAATAGAGGGGGGGGGGTGAATATCGTAAAACGTTCGGATTCGTAAAAGAGAATTAGCAGCGGAAATAATTAAAGTAAAACACACGCGAACACCAAGATTTTACTTGGTTCGGAGTCGCAGTCGACTCCTACTCCAAGGCCCACGGTCGTTGACCGTTTACTGCGGGCAATTCTATATGCGCAAATAGTTTACAGGTATATATTACAAGATTAGTACAGTAAACTAAAAGAAAGCCGCTCTTAATTACCGACGTCCGGAGTAGATCGTATTTTCGAAGCAGAGGGACGTCGTCGGCGCTTGTATCTCGAGTCGGGAGGTTTCCGGGACAGAGCGCTGGAGCAGAAGAGCGTGAATGTGTTGGAGGAATTCTTGTCTTGAAGCCTTGGGGTTGAGGGACTTTTTATAGCCCCTGGGGGCGCCCGTAACGTTGGGGACGCCCCCCACGTGTCATCTGATCTGAGCTCCTCTCGGTCAGCTCTGATCCCTTCAAACTCGGGATCAGACTTTGACGGGGGTGCCCGGGATCACGGGGGTGCCCGGGATCACGGGGGCGCCCGGGTTGACTCTTATCCGTTGGCTTCTCGCTGGCTTGCCTCTTATCCACTTCGTTAGCTTGAGCTCGGGGCGCCCGGACCATCCGGGGCGCCTGGGAGCATGGGGGCGCTCGGGAGCACGGGGGCGCCCCGCCCATGAGCTGTCGAGGCGTACATTTGCTCCACTTCTTTTTGTATTCACCTTGGGGGCGCCCGAGACACTCCGGGCGCCCTACTCAGCTTCTGCCTCACTCCTTTGAGGCTCTCTGAGCTGCAGACACTCGTTCCTTCGGTCCTGCATCCAGGGTTAGTCCAAAATAACACAGAGCAATAATATGTTAGTTTTATACAGCCTTAGCTATCTTGGTTCTGACTTTGGTTCTCCAAAATGGAGCCCTAGGTCGAACCGACGCCTACTGTTCCCTCGACAGGGAACGCGTCCTCACCTACTCCTCTCAGGAGAATTTACCTGTTGCCAACCGGCTCCTCCGGTTGGACTTTTGCCCAGCAGTCTTCGCTAGGTCTTCAGTACCAAGCAATCCTTTGCCAGGTGCCTTGCATCCCTTCGCTAGGACTTTTCCTGCACACTTGAGTAACATTGTTAGATCACCAATAATACTTAGCTTTGAACTCTTTGCCAATATCAAAACAAGGTTCGATATGGTGTTTCCTGCACCAACAATCTCCCTCTTTTTGATTTATGACAACACGATTCAAAGTTAAGTAAAAATTACAACAGTTTAAGCAAGAAGGTTAAGACCAATAAAACATAGCAATTCTGAACAGTCTAAAACCAATGTAATTTGAACAGAAAAAAAATTTCTCATACTCCCCCTGAATCATTGTGTTATAAAATACTTAACTTAACACTTAACTTTGACCTTTCCTCCCCCTCAAAAATTTCTCATACTCATACTCCCCTTGAATAAATGTTTTATAAAACAATAATTAACTTAACTCTTAACTTTGACCTTTCCTCCCCCTTTGACATATATCAAAAACAAACATGGGTGAACAAGGTATCTAACAGGCATTTTTGAGTTTTTCTGAGTGCTTCATGTTTTTGACAAAGTGTTTTTCAAAAATAGAGTAAAAGTATTTTTATTAGCAAAACTTTTTACACTTAGATAATTTTCCATTATGAGAAGTTTTGCAGGCCTAAATTTTGAAAAAAACTTTTACTTATAAGGCAAAAAAAATTTACTTAGGCAAAATTTCCATTTTTGAAGCCAAATTTCCAAAAAAAAGTTCAAATTTTAGAGTTAGGAAAAAAATTTGTTTTCTAAAGAAAATTTTGCACATTTAGATGAATTTGCTTGGAAACACTTTGTGCATTTTGAAAAACATAATTCTTAAGAAATTTCTAGGCAAGTTTTTCCCCAAAGAAAACTTTACTTAAAATATTTGCCAAAATTTTCAAAAAGTTTTGCTCAGACAAATCTTGTTTACTAAGGAAAATTTCACTTAAAAAATTTGAAACACTTAAATACTTAGAAATTTTTGTTTCACAAAAAAAAATCCTTTTTCTCTTTCTTTCTCTCCCCCTTAATGTGAAACTCTTCTCCTTATGTTTTAGACCATATCTAAGATAAACTTTCATTAAAAAGGGAAAATGTTTAAGGAAGAATTTAATTTCACTTTTTCGACTCTCCCCCTTGGCCATATATCAATAAAGAATTGAAAAATATATTTTGAAAGAGATTTTAAGAGAGAAAATTTGTGTATCAGAGCCTATGAGTTTTGAAAACATAAAAATACTTAGCATAATTCTTGAAAGCATAGCAAAAAGCTTTAAATTGCACCAACAAAACTCCACTTAAGAAAAATATTTTGTATGTGTAGGCAAGTCTTTTACAAACTTCACGCATTTAGAACACTATTGCCTTGATAAGTATTAGTACTTTTGAAAACATTATACTTTGAAAAATAGAAGTACTTTTGAATGATATTATGCATTTTTGACAATATAAGTACTTTTGAACATAATATGCAATTTTTTTTAAAAAAAATTAATTTTATTTTGAAAACATAATACTTGACTTGGTTTCTTTTCCAGTCTGACACAATCCTAGGAAACCTTGTTAACTACAAGGACATTTTCCTAAGTGGCCTAGAAAATTTTCAATCCAAGTAAATATTATAAAAGTAACTTCATAAGTCATAAGAATTTTAAAAAATAAAATAATAGTATTTTGGAAAAAAATTATTTAAGTTTTCAAAAGGATTTTAAACTTGTAATGCATGAAAACATATAATTTTGAAAAAATGTTCAATAATTCTTTTAATTTAATCTCCCCCTAAGCTTGACCCAGTCCTAGGAAGCTTGTTGACTACAAGCGACCTTCCTCTGAGTTTTAGGGTTTGATTTAAATTATAAGAATTATCTAATAACTTCAAAACAAATAATTACAAAAAAAACATTTCAGAAATTCTTCTTTTGACTCAAACTTCCCCTAAATTTGACATATCCTAGGAGTCCTTGTAGATCATGAAGTGGACCTTCCTCTATGTCTTTAGGGTTTATTAAAATCAAAAGAATAATTTTAAATAACCTTCTGAGTATGATAACTTTCAAGGAGATAAATTTTTGAAAACACAACTTGGAATGATATCACAGTTTTCGAAAATCATGATGTTAATTTTTCAAAGAGATAGTAATATACGAGGGTTTTTGAGTCAACTTTTGAAAACCTTATTTTGAGATGATAATAAGTTTTAGAGCATAAGGTTTTTGAAAATGCTGAATTTTTCGAAAAAGATTAAGAAGAACTCCCCCTGTATCCGACACAGTCTGACTTTTATCAAAGTTCCTTAAGGGATATCAGTGTTGACCAGGTTTGACTATGTGGACTAGGGTTGACTATTTTGACCAAGTTAATGACTAAATCAGAACAAGCCCTAGACTCTATTTATTGTGATATTTGACATGAAATTAAAAAAATGTTAGAAATGAAAAAGTAGGGTACAATACAATAAATTAAAAATTAGAGGTAAGTTTGAATAACTTTTGCAAACTTTTTTATTTAAAAGGATAGTGAATCATGCTTTTAGGTCCTAGATGTCTCACCCAGTTCTACGTGGTCAAACATGTTAACCTTATGGGTTGTGTGAGACAAATATTTAATTTAAAAAAAAATGGTTAATTTTGAAACATTAAACCTTAGTTTAAAAGATAAACTGATTTTTGAGGATTTTGAGATTAATTAGAATTTTAACTTTGAATTTTAAAAATTGTTAAGTTGAATTTTGAAAATAATTGATTGAAAATAATTAAGTTGAATTTGAGAATAATTAATTGAAAATAATTAAGTTGAATTTTGAGAATAATTAATTGAAAATAATTAAGTTGAATTTGATAATAATTAATTGAGAATAATTAAGTTGAATTTGATTTGTACGGTTGATTGGGTTGAATTAAACTTTTAGGTCCTGAGCATCTCACCCATTTCTAAGTGACAAAACAAGGTATTCTTATCTGTTTTGTGAGATGCTTTAAATTTTATCTTTGAATTTAAATTAAAGGCTATGATTTGATTGAAGCTTGTGTTAGATTCAAGTTTAACAAACGACAATTTGAAAGTAAGTTTCGATAATTGGCTTCCAGGTCTTGGCGAGGCACAGAGGCCTTCTTTGGTCGTAGCCTTATTGGATCAACAACCCTTTCCTAGACAAAGCCTTTTAAAGAAAGATCATTTTCAAATTATTTTCTGAGAAACTTTGGTCTAACTAGTTTAGGATTCGGAGAGGTAGCTTCGGCTAGTTCCATCGGATTAAAAAGACCAAATAGGGTACTCCTTACCCTACTTGACTCCTTAGTCAGGCTTCCCTAACGTACTATCATCAAACCTTGTCCTAATACTAGGTTGTTCAAGTTTCAATTTAATCAGGTCCTTAATCTAACCAATCCTAAATCTAAGAAAAAAAATTAAGATTGCAAAGGAAAATAAACAAGCAAACAAGGAAAAATTATCTAAGTCACATCATAATTGAAATAATACTCGAGTTTTTTAACGTCAGCAAGGTTGGGAATTAAGTTTTCTAACATATTAGCCTTAACTAATTTATATAAATTAATTACGTTCTTTGAGGTAAATATTAGATTTTTAAATATTGTAAATTTACCTTTTGATTCCCGGTTGGGAATCTCCCCCTTGATACTTGCCGTCTTTCCTGTTTGTGTCTTTAGCATCTTGTAGTGATCACGAGCTAATCGGATCAGTTTGGTTCGATCTCCTCCATTGTCTTCTTCGTCAGAGTCTGAGTCTGAGTTGGACTCAAGTATTGGTTGAGGCCTCTTTTGCAGTTCTCTTGGAGTTTTCCCTGCAATAAAAACTATACCTTCCTCGACCATTGCAATATCAGCTTGATTATTTAACCTTAATTCAGAAAACGATTCAAATTAGTTATCGATTTTGTCTCAGAAAACTCGTCGTTTGACTCTGGTTCGATTTCGATGTCGGGTGTCGAGTCAATCTCAGCTACTTGTTCTAGAGATTCTAAGATCTCAACATCGGAGCTCTCTTCATGTAGATTAATCAGTTTTTCCCACATCTCTTTCGCACATTCGAATGGTCCAATATGCTTGAATACTTCTTTTGTTAGGTCGCATTGTAGGATTGCAGTCGCCTTTGCATCTGTCTCGATCATGTTGAGTGTTGGTTCATCCAATTTGTCCCAGGCGAGTGTTATCCCATCTTCTGTGGGGAATCTAAACCCCATTTGGATTATCATCCATAGATCTAGATGGGCCTTTAGGTGGGATTCCATTAGACCCCTCCAGGTTTTGAAGTTCTCGCTAGAGAAGAGTGGTGGACGGACACTGTTCCATTCTTGGTTGGCCATTTGTTTTACACCTCGTACACAAGAGAAATACAAAAATGTACCAAGACTTGGTCTTGGATTAGTAGTGCGGGAGAAGGAGGAAAAATAACCCAAAATAAATATTGCATGAATTTCGAGGTAAAATATTAAAATAATAATAAAAAATTTATGACAATTTTTTTTGAAAATATTAGCTTTATCAATTTTGATTAATGATGAAACAGTAAGAATTCCATGTTTGGGAAAAAATTTGCTTGATTTAAGGTAGCACGAATTTCGAGAAAAAATATTAAAATAATAATAAAAAAATTTATGTCAAATTTTCAAAAATTGATCGTTTTATCAATTCTAACTTATGGTGAAAAAATGAAAATTCAAAATTCAAAATGAAAATTTAAATCCACCCACAGATATTATTTATTTGAAAATAAAAAGCGGAAAAGATCGAGTGGTGATAATTAAAAAAGAAAAGAAATAAAATAAAAAAAAAATTCGTAAATCCGAAAAACTCCCAAATTGGTGGTTGCACCAAATTTGAGCTTCCCCGCTTTGATACCACTTGTTGGATCGAGAGAAACGATAGAGGGGGGGGTGAATATCGTAAAACGTTCGGATTCGTAAAAGAGAATTAGCAGCGGAAATAATTAAAGTAAAACACACGCGAACACCAAGATTTTACTTGGTTCGGAGTCGCGGTCGGCTCCTACTCCAAGACCCACGGTCGTTGACCGTTTACTGCGGGCAATTCTATATGCGTAAAAAGTTTACAGATATAGATTACAAGATTAGTACAGTAAACTAAAAGAAAGCCGCTCTTAATTACCGACGTCCGGAGTAGATCATAATTTTGAAGCAGAGGGACGTCGTCGGCGCTTGTATCTCGAGTCGGGAGAATTCCGGGACAGAGCGTTGGAGCAGAAGAGCGTGAATGTGTTGGAAAAATTCTTGTCTTGAAGCCTTGGGGTCGAGGGCCTTTTCATAGCCCCTGGGGGTGCTCGTAACGTTGGGGGCGCCCCCCACGTGTCATCTGATACGAGCTCCTCTCAGTCAGCTCTAATCCCTTCAAACTCGGGATCAGACGTTGACGGGGGCGCCCGGGACACTGGGGGCGCCCGGGTTGACTCTTATCGTTGGCTTCTCGCTAGCTTGCCTCTTATCCGCTTCGTTAGCTTAAGCTCGGGGCGCCCGGACCATCCGGGGCGCCCGGGAGCATGGGGGCGCCCCACCCATGAGTTGTTGAAGCGTATATTTGCTCCACTTATTTTTGTATTCACCTTGGGGGCGCCCGGGACACTCCAGGCGCCCTACTCAGCTTCTGCCTCACTCCTTTGAGGCTCTCTGAGCTGCAGACACTCGTTCCTTCGGTCCTGCATCCAGGGTTAGTCCAAAATAACAAAGAGCAATAATATGTTAGTTTTATACAGCCTTAGCTGTCTTGGTTCTGACTTTGGGTCTCCAAAATGGAGCCCTAGGTCGAACCGATGCCTACTGTTCCCTCGACGGGGAAAGTGTTCTCACCTACTCCTCTTAGGAGAATTTACCTGTAGTCCTTCGCCAGGTCTTCAGTACCAAGCAATCCTTCGCCTGATGCCTAGCAGTCCTTCGCCAGGACTTCGTGTCTTGGCATTCCTTCGCCAGGTGCCTAGCAGCCCTTCGCTAGGACTTTGTATCCTACAGTCCTTCTCCAGGTGCCTAGCAGCCCTTCGCTAGGACTTTGTATCCTCGCAGTCCTTCGCCAGGTGCCTAGCAGCCCTTCGCTAGGACTTTGTATCCTCGCAGTCCTTCGCCAGGTGCCTAGCAGCCCTTCGCTAGGATTTTTCCTGCACACTTGAGTAACATTGTTAGATCACCAATAATACTTAACTTTGAACTCTTTGCCAATATCAAAACAAGGTTCGATATGGTGCTTCCTGCACCAACACAAAGCCCTAGCGAAGGACTACTAGGCACTTGGCGATGGAATGCCAGGATACAAAGACCTAGCGAAGGATTGCTAGGCACAAGGTGAAGGACAGCTTGGTACTGAAGACCTGGCGAAGGATAGCTAGGCACCTGGCGAAGGACTGCTGGGAAAAAAGTCCAACCGGAGGAGCCGGTTGGCATCAGGTAAATTCTCCTGAGAGGAGTAGGTGAGGACGCGTTCCCCGTCGTGGGAACAGTAGGCGTCGGTTCGACCTAGGGCTCCATTTTGGAGACCCAAAGTCAGAACCAAGACAGCTAAGGCTGTATAAAACTAACATATTATTGCTCTGTGTTATTTTGGACTAACCTGGATGCAGGACCGAAGGAACGAGTGTCTGCAGCTCAGAGAGCCTCAATGGAGTGAGGCAGAAGCTGAGTAGGGCGCCCGGAGTGTCTCGGGCGCCCCCAAGGTGAATACAAAAAGAAGTGGAGCAAATATACGCTTCAACAACTCATGGGCGGGGCACCCCCGTGATCCCGGGCGCCCCCATGCTCCCGGGCGCCCCGGATGGTCCGGGCGCCCCGAGCTCAAGCTAACGAAGCGGATAAGAGGCAAGCTAGCGAGAAGCCAACGATAAGAGTCAACCCGGGCGCCCCCAGTGTCCCGGGCACCCCCGTCAACGTCTGATCCCGAGTTTGAAGGGATTAGAGCTGACTGAGAGGAGCTCGTATCAGATGACACGTGGGGGGGGGGCACCCCCAACGTTACGGGCGCCCCCAGGGGCTATGAAAAGGCCCTCGACCCCAAGGCTTCACGACAAGAATTTTTCCAACACATTCACGCTCTTCTGCTCCAGCGCTCTGTCCCGGAATCCTCCCGACTCGAGATACAAGCGCCGACGACACCCTCTGCTTCAAAAATATGATCTACTCCGGACGTCGGTAATTAAGAGCGGCTTTCTTTTAGTTTACTGTACTAATCTTGTAATCTATACCTGTAAACTTTTTACGCATATAGAATTGCCCGCAGTAAACGGTCAACGACCGTGGGTCTTGGAGTAGGAGCCGACCGCGACTCCGAACCAAGTACAATCTTGGTGTTCGCGTGTGCTTTACTTTAATTATTTCCGCTGCTAATTCTCTTTTACGAATCCGAACGTTTTACGATATTCACCCCCCTCTATCGTTTCTCTCGATCCAACAAGTGGTATCAGAGCGGGGAAGCTCAAATTTGGTGCAACCACCAGTTTGAGAATTTTTCGTCAAATTATTTCATTTTTTTTCAATTTTTATCGTTAATCGAGACCGGTGCAACACCCCTCGATATTTAATTTTCTTTATCCCGCACTACTAATCCAAGACCAAGTCTTGGGACAAAGTTTTTCTTTCTCTTCTCTCTTTTTCAGATAAAATCCTTAATGGCCATGCAAGAAGGATTCAGCGCAGCCAGACCTCCACTTTTCAGTGGAGAAGACTTTTCCTACTGGAAAAGTCGAATGGAGGCCCACCTGAAAACTCAGGTGGACATGTGGATAATCATCCAGTCTGGACTGGAGATTCCAAAGAACGCTGAAGGAGCACCACAACCATACACTGAGTGGGATACCGCTCTGAAAAGAAGAATGAAGCAGATGGTAAAGCAACCCAGACCCTCCAATGCGGCTTAACAAAAGAGGAGCTGAACCGGGTGGGTCCATTCAACAGTGCCAAGGAGCTGTGCGGGAAACTGATCGAGCTGCACGAAGGAACTTCAGACACTCGGATCAGCAAGAGAGATCTCCTCCTGAACAAGCTGTATACGATCAAGATGAACGACAACGAAACAACAGCTCAGCTCCACGCCCGAATTCAGGAACTAATGAACGAACTACACACAATCGGTCACAAGGTAGAAAACCGTGACTTGATAAGGTACGCTCTGAATGCTTTCCCGAGAAACACCTTGTGGGCATCTATGGTAGATGCATACAAGGTTTCAAGGGACCTTTCAAAAATTAAACTAGATGAACTGTTTTCAGAACTTGAATTGCATGAGCAGACTAACTGCACCCTGGCCGAGAAAGGCATTGCCTTTATTGCAGGTAAAGCCGGAAAAGTATCCAAGAAGAAACCTCAACCTGTACCAGAGTCAGATTCAGACTCAGACTCAGAAGACGAAGGAGATTGACCTAAGCTGGTCCGACTGGCCCGGAACTACTACAAGGAATTGAAGAACCAAACCAACAGAAGGAAAGCCAGCCGAAGAAAGGATGAACCAGCTGAACCCTCAAATGAAAAGAACAAGCCCAACATGACCTGTTACGAGTGCAAGAAGAAGGGCCACTACAAGACCGAATGTCCCAACCTGAAGGAAACAAAGAAGACGAGGAAGAAGAAGGCACTTCAAGCAACGTGGGACGAGTCCTCCTCCTCCGAAGAAGAAGAGGTCCCACAATCGAACCTGCTCGCGCTAACCGCCTCAGAAGAAATCGAGATCGAGTCAGAATCAGAATGGGACGACGGAAGACTGACATTTTCAGAGGACGGCAAAATTAAGGTAAGTGGTTTTTCTAGAAGTCAGTTAAATGAGTTAATTTCTTATCTTTCTCGAGATTTGGCGAAAGCTAAACTCCGAGTCGAATCCCTCCGACAGGAAGTAAAACTCCTGAAAGAGGGAGCTGACTCTAGATCCTTAACTGAGAAGGTTCAAGAAGGAATCTCTACTCAAGTTGAAAAACTTGAGAAAGAGAACTCCTCCCTGAAAACTCAGGTTAAGGACCTTAGATCAGCTTTAGAACGATTCACTTCTGGTTCCAAGGGTCTTGACACGATTCTTGGAAAATAGAAATCGGTTCTAAATCGATCAGGACTAGGCTACAGAACCAAATCTAGACAAAGATCCTACTTTGCTGTACTGAATCAGTCCAGAAATAAAGTTCAGGCATGGGTACCTAAACTGTATCTGAACAAACAAACTGGATCAAATCAGTATTGGATCCCCAAGGACAAGATTCACATCTTGCCAAACCATTATCGTGGCTTTAGTCCAGGGGGAGCCAAATTGAAAACAATATTTATTGTTAGATAAAATTTAATCTTTGTTTGCAAATTGCATGATTGCTTGTTTATTTAATTTCTACAATTTACCATGCTTAGACTTAGGACTGAGTAGTTTAAGGATTGAACCAACTTAACTGAAATTTGAACAACATAGTATTGGGTGGAGGTGAGATGATAGTACGTTAGGGAAGCCAATTCTAATAAGGTCAAGTATTCTCTACTTGGTCTCTTTAGACTGGTGAAACTAGCCGAAGCTACCGATCCAAGACCCAAGCTAGTTAGACCAGAATTTTTCAAGAAATAGTTTTGAAAATGAAATTTCATTAAAAGACTTTGTCAAGGAAAGGGTTGATGATCCAATAAGGCTACGGCCAAAGAAGGCCTAGTGCCTCGCCAAGACCTGGAAGCCAATTTTTGAAATTCAAATTCAATCTATTCATTGTCAAATTCGAATCTAACATAAATTTTCAGTTAATTGTAATTCAAACATTTTTTTTAAAAACAAACTCAAAATCAACTATTTTTCAAAATTAAATTAAGTTTTTTTAAAATAAATCACAATTTTTCAAACTAATTCTAACTACCAAAACCTGTCTCACAAAACCCGTAAGGCTAACGTGATTGATAACCCTAGATTTGGGTGAGACAGACTAGGCTGTGAAAATCAATTTAGGCTAATCCTGATTCTAATTGGATCCAAATCAACAAAACTCTTTATGTGTAGGAACATAAAGATTTGGACCAATGGATGTTGGATAACGGTTGCTCCAGACACATGACTGGAGATAAATTGAAATTCACCAAACTCAAGTTCAAGAACCTAGGCTCAGTGGCATTTGGCAACAATGCTACGCTCAAGGTAATTGGGTCAAGTAGTATTGAACTTAAATCTGACTTTGTTATTAAGAAAGTGCTTTTGGTTGAAAACTTCAATTTTAACTTGCTTAACATAAGTCAGTTGTGTGATTCTGGTTATGTAGTTACCTTCAACAATTCTAACTGCCTGATCAAAAACCTGCAAGACTCGGAGATCATGCTTAAGGGCACTAGAAAAATTAATGTTTACACTATAAACCTACCCCTAGTACCTAAATGTATGTTAACTCAATTAGAACAATCAAACCACTGGCATAGGAGATTAGGTCACACAAATTTGAGAATAATTTCAAAAATCACCCAACTTGGCCTAATTAAAGGTATTCCTAAAATTAAAAATCATGAAAACTTAATATGTGAATCATGTAATCAAGGTAAACAAACCAGGTCTAATCATAAACTAATCCAATCTAATCAAACTCAAAACACACTTGAGCTCCTGCACCTTGACCTATTTGATTCACATGGAGCCAAGTCACTAAGCGAAAATCGGTACTGCTTAGTAATAGTTGATGATTACTCTAGGTTTACCTGTGTTAGGTTTCTAAAGACCAAAGATGAAACCCTAAACATATTTAATGAATTCTGTAAGTTAATTGAAAATCAAAACGATACTAAAATCAAAAGACTTAGAAGTGACCATGGGGGAGAATTTGAAAATCAACGGTTCGTGGAATTTTGTAAGATAAATGGATATATACACGAATTTTCGTGTCCTAGAACCCCCAACATAATGGCATAGTCGAAAGGAAAAATAGAACCCTATAGGAAGCCGCTAGGGCTATGCTCAATGAATTCAACTTAGCTAACCGGTATTGGGCAGAAGCAATTAGTACAGCTTGCTACATCCAAAATAGGGTACTAATTAACAAGCGACACAACAAAACACCCTATGAATTATACTACCATAGACTTCTAAATCTACACTACCTAAGGGTCTTTGGATGCAAAGTCCATATCCTAAACACCAAGGACTATCTAGGGAAATTCCAGTCTAAGTCAATCCCAGGCATCTTCCTAGGATATTCAACCACAAGTAGAGCCTATAGGGTTTACAACAAACAAACTAAGAAAATTGAAGAAACAACAAACTTAATATTTGATGAAGAAATCAACGCAAAATCTGATAATCCAGACCTAACTTCATCAAATGCTGATCAAGAAGATAATGAACCAATTATTGAACCCTTAATTGAACCCTTGAATGAACTAAATATTGAACCAACTTCTGAGTCAATTGAACCAAATGTTGAACCAAACATTGAACCAAATCAACCAGCCGGACCTGAGGCTGAACCAAGTTCAAGAAAAACCAAGAAACCCAGACTTAGTCACCCAACTGATCAAATTGTGGGTGATCCAACTTTAGGAGTCAGAACTAGGTCTTCCTATAGAAATCTTAGTCAGATAGCCATGATTTCAAAAATTGAACCTAAGATTATAGAGGAAGCCCTACCTGATCCTGATTGGATCATAGCTATGCAAGAAGAGTTAGCCCAATTCGAAAGAAACCAAGTCTGGGAATTAGTACCTAAACCTAAGGGCAAATCCGTCATTGACACTAAGTGGGTTTTTAGGAATAAGTTAAATGATCAAGGAGAAATAGTCAGAAATAAAGCCCGCTTAGTAGCAAAAGTATTTAGTCAAGTAGAAGGGTTAGATTATGATGAAACCTATGCCCCAGTAGCTAGACTTGAGTCCATTAGGATGTTATTAGCCTTTGCATCCCATAAAGGATTCAAACTATACCAAATAGATGTAAAGTCAGCCTTTCTAAATGGATTCATTAAGGAAGAAGTCTATGTAGGACAACCCCCTGGTATTGAGGACTTAGAAAGACCTGACTATGTTTACAAACTTACTAAAGCACTCTATGGACTAAAACAAGCTCCTAGGGCCTGGTATGAACGCCTATCAACCTACCTAACTTCTAAAGAATTTAAACAAGGTCAAATTGACTCAACCTTATTTATTAAAACCTTAGGAAAAGAAATCTTTATTGCCCAAATCTACGTTGATGATATAATCTTTGGGTCTACCAACTCTAATTTTCTAAAAGAATTCGTGAAAATAATGGAAAATGAGTTTGAAATGAGCCTAGTTGGTGAGCTCAACTTCTTCCTAGGATTACAAATTAAACAAACTAGGGATGGAAACTATGTTCATCAATCCAAATACGCTAAAGAGTTAATAAAGAAATTTAAAATGGATAACTCTAAAAGTATAAGTACCCCCATGGCCACAAATGTAAAAATAGATAGTGACCTTGATGGTAAATTAGTAGACCTTAAACTCTATAGAAGTATGATAGGAAGCCTACTGTACCTTACAGCAAGCAGACCTGATATCCTTTTTGCTGTAGGAATGTGTGCTAGATACCAAACCTGTGCTAAGGAAATGCACTTAGCAACCCTGAAAAGAATACTAAGATATATTAAGGGCACCCTAAATGTAGGGATTTGGTATCCTAGGACCTCAACCTTTGACTTGTCAGGATACACGGATTCTGATTACGCTGGTTGTGAATTAGATAGAAAGATCACAAGTGGAAGCTGCCAACTGTTAGGAAATAGTCTAGTAAGTTGGTGCAGCAGAAAACAACACTGTGTAGCTCTATCCACAACTGAAGCTGAGTATATAGCTTTAGGAGAGTGTGTAGCACAACTCTTATGGATTATGCACACTCTCAAAGACTTCCAGCTTAACTACACCCAAACTCAGGTCTACATTGACCATATTAGCTCAATCAACCTAACTAAAAACCCAATCCAACATTCCAGAACTAAACACATAGAAGTTAAACACCAATTTGTAAGACATCATGTAGCTAGGGGTGAAATAGTCCTTAAGCATATAGACTCTAAATCTAACTTAGCTGACATATTCACAAAACCCCTACCTGAGTCTGAGTTCATCTCACTAAGAAGGCAGTTAGGATTATGCTTGGTAGAATAGGTTTACTCTATTGGTTTCTTTTGATTTGAAAAATCAACTTTTAAAAATAGTTTTAAAACTGCTTTACTGAATTTCAAAATCAGTTTTTTTAAACAGTTTTTTTGTAGTTTTCGACTTAGTTTTCTTTTCAAAAACTATCCCCTTCAAAACTAGGGCTTTTTCACAAATGGACTTAGCCTAGGCCCTAACCCTAGAACTGCATGCACCTATAGATTTAGAAGCCAACATCTCACAAGCACCTTAGGGTACTTTTGATTGATAACCTAGAATGGGTTGAGATGCTTAGGTCTTTGCCTTAATTCAAGATGCTTTAAGTTAGTGCATCTGCAGTAATTGGGGCACTAAATACAACTTAAACAGTAATCAAGTCAAGTGTCAAGTTAAGAAAATCTAACTTGAACAGAACACTTAACTTGACTAACCCTAGCGAAAATTACTGTTTATAACAGTTAGTAAGTAGCTAATTGGGTTAGACAGGACCCTAAAAGAGATAATTGAAACTGATTTGGTTTAGTTCAAATCCTGAATTGGTTCAGTACAGCAATGCAGTCTATTTTTTCTGCTATTATGTAATTTTTTTGCTATATTTCTTTTTGATATATGGCAAAGGGGGAGAGATAGGAAAGGAGAGATTTTAAAATTTTTCTTAAAATTCTTTTCTAAATCCAAAATTTCAAACTCTATCCTTTATTCAAAAAGTACTTAATTCATTTTCAAAAGTATTAAGATTTTCTTTAAGTACTTTAAACTTAAGTTTTCAAAATTATCTCTAAGTACTTAAACTTAAGTTTTCAAAATTTTCAAAGTACTTAAACTTATGTTTTCAAAATTTTCTAAGTACTTTAAACTTAAGTTTTCAAAATTTTCCTAGTATTTAAAAACTGAAGTTTTCAAAATTTTCTAAGTATTTAAACTTAAGTTTTCAAAAATGTTCCTATAAGTATGAATTTTCCAAAGTGCACAACCAAAATTATGTTGGAAAATATGTCTCTAAAGTTTTTGTTGAAAATTGTTCTAAGTAAAATTAAATCCATCTTTAGACTTAGAAGTTAGTTTCAAAACCTCATGAACTTTTGAAAAATCTAGGGGGAGATTCCTTCCAGGGGGAGGAAACAAATTTCGTCTTATATGTTCTGATTAACTTAACTTTTTGAACCAGGGTTGCCATAAATCAAAAAGGGGGAGATTGTTGGTACAGAAAGCACCCAAGTCGAACCTGTATTTTGATAATGGCAAAAGGGTTCAAAAGTTAAGATATAATGTTTATCTGACATGTTACTCAAGTGTGCAGGAAAAGTCCTAGCGAAGGACTGCTAGGCACCTGGCGAAGGAATGCCAGGATACAAAGCCCTAGCGAAGGACTGCTAGGCACCTGGCGAAGGAATGCCAGGATACAAAGCCCTAGCAAGGACTGCTAGGCACCAGGCGAAGGACAGCTTGGTACTGAAGACCTGGCGAAGGATAGCTAGGCACCTGGCGAAGGACTGCTGGGCAAAAAGTCCAACCGGAGGAGCCGGTTGGCATCAGGTAAATTCTCCTGAGAGGACTAGGTGAGGACGCGTTCCCCGTCGAGGGAACAGTAGGCGTCGGTTCAACCTAGGGCTCCATTTTGGAGACCCAAAGTCAGAACCAAGACAGCTAAGGCTGTATAAAACTAACATATTATTGCTCTGTGTTATTTTGGACTAACCCTGGATGCAGGACCGAAGGAACGAGTGTCTGCAGCTCAGAGAGCCTTAAAGGAGTGAGGCAGAAGCTGAGTAGGGCGCCCGGAGTGTCCCGGGCGCCCCCAAGGTGAATACAAAAAGAAGTGGAGCAAATGTACGCTTCAACAGCTCATGGGCGGGGCGCCCCCGTGATCCCGGGGGCCCCATGCTCCCGGGCGCCTCGGATGGTCCGGGCGCCCCGAGCTCAAGCTAACGAAGCGGATAAGAGGCAAGCCAGCGAGAAGCCAACGGATAAGAGTCAACCCGGGCGCCCCCGTCAAAGTCTGATCCCGAGTTTGAAGGGATCAGAGCTGACCGAGAGGAGCTCGGATCAGATGACACATGGGGGGGGGGCCTCCAACGTTACAGGCGCTCCCAGGGGCTATAAAAAGGCCCTCGACCCTAAGGCTTTAAGACAAGAATTCTTCCAACACATTCACGCTCTTCTGCTCCAGCGCTTTGTCCCGAAAACCTCCCGACTCGGGATACAAGCATCGACGACGTCCCTCTGCTTCAAAAATACGATATACTCCGGACGTCGGTAATTAAGAGCGGCTTTCTTTTAGTTTACTGTACTAATCTTGTAATCTATACCTGTAAACTTTTTACGCATATAGAATTGCCCGCAGTAAACGGTCAACGACCGTGGGCCTTGGAGTAGGAGCCGACCGCGACTCCGAACCAAGTAAAATCTTGGTGTTCGCGTGTGCTTTACTTTAATTATTTCCGCTGCTAATTCTCTTTTACGAATCCGAACGTTTTACGATATTCACCCCCCCTCTATCGTTTCTCTTGATCCAACAAGGTCTTCATGCCCAGTCCGTGACCAGGACTTCTTGCCCAACTTCCGGTCAGGTCTTCGGTGCCCAACCCTTTGCCAGGACTTCTTGCCCAGTCCTCGATCAAGACTTCTTTGCCCAACTTCCGGTCAGGTCTTCTTGCCCAGTCCTTGACCAGGACTTCTTGCCCAGCCCTTTGCCACGACTTCTTGCCTAGTGTACCTAGGACTTTCCTGCACACTTAGTACGCTTGTTAGATCACTTTAACACCTTAACTTTTGAACCCTTTGTCATTATCAAAACACAGGTTTGACTTAGGTGCTTCCTGCACCAAGTTGACCTTGACTTGACCATTGACCAGTTTGACTGTTGACCAGAGTTGACTGTGTTGACTAGGTTTGACTGTGTTTGACTACTCAGTAATTAAATCAAACAAGCCCTAGATTCCATTTAAGATGAGTTTATTTGTGATATTCAATACGAAATTCAAAATGTTAGGTCCTAGATATCTCACCCAGTCCTATGTGATCAACCATGTTAATCTTATGGGTTTTGTGAGATAAGTTTTAACAAAGATAAAGATTTTAATTTAAAAAGCATGGTTAATTTTAAAAGGTTAAATTAATTTTGAAATTTTTTATTAAGTTTTAAGTTTATTTTTGAAAAATTGTGTTGAATCTAAGATTAATTGAAATTTGTGTTAGATTCAAATTTAACAAGTAGTAAAGTGAATTTGATTTTCAATAATTGGCTTTTATGTCTTGGCGAGGCACTAGGCCTTCTTTGGCTGTAGCCTTATTGGATCATCAACCCTTTCCTTGACAAAGTCTTTTATTGAAAATTCATCTTCAAGTACTTCTTGAAAGATTTTGGTCTAACTAGTTTGGGTCTTGGATCGGTAGCTTCGGCTAGTTCTACCAGAATGGTTTCCCTAACGTACTATCATCTCACCTCCTCCCAATACTAGGTTTTCAAATTTCAACTAAACAATTTTGTCCTTAAACTAACCAGTCCTAAGTCTAAGCATGATAATTTACAGAAGGAAATAAACAAGCAAGCATGCAATTAAAAATAACCAGAAAAAAAATTATCTAATTATGAATATGGTTTTTATACTAGCTCCCCCTGGACTATAGCCTCGATAATGGTTAGGCAAGATGTGAATCTTGTCCTTAGGGATCCAATACTGGTTTGGTCCAGCTTGTTTACTCAAATAGAGCTTGGGGACCCATGCTTGAACTTGGGTTCTAGGTTGGTTCAATACAGCATAATAAGAACGTTGCCTAGACTTGGTTCGATACCCTAATCCACATCGGTTAAGAACGGACTTCTGCTTTCCAAGGATCATGTCAAGACCCTTGAAACCCTAAGTGAATCGTTCTAATGCCACTCTGAGCTCCTTGACTTGGGTTTTCAAGGAGGAATTCTCTTCCTCAAGCTTCTGAACTTGAGTGGAGTTTCCTTCTTGAATTTTCTCGGTCAAGGATCTCGAGTCGGCTTCCTCTTTCAGGCGTTTTACTTCTTGTCGGAGGGACTCAACCCGGATTTTGGCTTTTGCCAAGTTGCGAGATAAATAAGAAAATAATTTGGATAGTTCATACTCAGAATAACCTCTTACCGTTATTTGCCCGTTTTCCGAGATTGTGAGCCTTCCGTCATCTGGTTCCGATTTCGATCCGGTGTCGACGTCTTCCGAAGCGGTTAAGGTGAGAAGATTCGAGTGCGGGGCTTCTTCTTATTCTTCGGAAGAAGATTCATCCCACGTGGCTTGGAGAGCCTTCTTCCTTCGTGCCTTCTTTGTTTCCTTCAAATTGGGGCATTCTAACTTGTAATGTCCCTTTTTGTTGCATTCGTAGCAGGTGACATTAGTCTTGCTCTTTGACGTTGTTGAAGGTTCAGCTGGATTTTCCTTTCTCCGGCTTACTTTCTTTTTGTTTGTTTGGTGCTAAAGCTCCTTGTAGTAGTCCCGAGCTAGTCAAACCAACTTGGGTTGATCCCCTTCACTGTCTTCTGAATTTGAGTCTGAGTCAGACTCGAGTGCTGGTTGAGGCTTCTTCTTGGGGGCTTTTCCTTGAGGTTTTCCTGCAATGAAACCAATACTTTTCTCGACCAAAGTGGAGTTAGTCTGTTCATGCAGTTCTAATTCAGAGAAAAGTTCATCTAATTTAATTTTGGAGAGATCCCTGAAAACCTTATAGGCATCTACCATGGATGCCCACAGTGTGTTCCTTGAGAATGCGTTTAGAGTATACCTGATTAGGTCACGGTTCTCGACCTTGTGACCTATCGTATGCAGCCCATTCATTAGCTCCTGGATTCTAGCGTGGAGCTGTGCTGCTGATTCTCCTTCGTTCATCTTGATCGTGTAGAGTCTGTTCAGCAACATATATCTTTTGCTGATCCTGGTGTCGGAAGTGCCTTCATGCAGCTCAATCAGCTTGTTCCAAAGTTCTTTGGCGCTGTTGAAGGGTCCCACCCGGTTCAGCTCCTACTTGGTCAATCCACATTGCAAAGTCTGGGCTGCTTTTGCATCAGCCTCAATCTTCTTTTTCAACGAGGCATCCCATTCAGAATAGTGTTGTGCCACTCCTTCTGTGTTCTTGGGAATCTCCAGGCCAGATTGGATGATTATCCACATGTCCACCTGAGTTTTCAGGTGGACTTCTATCCTGCTTTTCCAGTAGGAGAAATCTTCTTCATTGAAAAGAGGTGGTCTGGCTGTGCTGAATCCCTCTTGCATGGTCATTAATATTTTCTGAAAAAAATAATACAAAAACTTGTTCTAAGACTAAGTCTTGGATTAGTAGTGCGGAAGAAATTAATAGCAATGAAAAACGATCGAGTGGTGTTGCACCAACCTCGATTAACGGGAAAGATTCACAAGAAAAAAATTTTAAAATTTTGTAAATCCGAAAAAAAACTCTCAAACTGGTGGTTGCACCAAGTTTGAGCCACCCGCTCTGATACCACTTGTTGGATCGGAGAAAATCGATAGAGGGGGGGAAGGTAAATATCGATCTAGAATTTTTAGGAAAAATAGAGCGATTACGCAACGGAAAATAACAAAACAATCACGAACACAAGTTGGTTTTACTTGGTTCGAAGTCGCGGTCGGCTCCTACTCCAAGGCACACGGTCCTTGACCATTTACTTTGGGCAATTCTATATTCGGAAAATTCTTTTATAACTTCAAGTACAGATATAGAATTGGAATTGAAATTGCAACACTTTTCGTAAATTAAATTTACTGACGCTCGAGGCGGATCGAAGTTCGGAGCAGAGGGTCGTCGTCGGCGCTGGAATCTCGAAGTCGGAGCTTGTCGGAGCGTAGCGCTTGAACGAAAGTGCTTAGAGCGTTGTAAGCGAAGTTATTCGAAGCCTTGGGGGTGAACCCCCCTTTTATAGCACCCATAGGGGTGCCTGTGTCGATGGGGGCGCCTGACACGTGGCCTCTCCTGCGAGAACTCCTATCCGCAAGCTCGGTCAGCGCTTATCCACTTGACTGAGGCGCCTGGGATGATGGGGGCGCCTGTGTTAACACAGGCGCCTGAGCTGACCTGGTCAAGAGGCTTTGTGGTAGTTTGCTTCGATGGTTCTATTTTAGCCTTGACCTGGGGTGCCCGTATCCTTCCGGGAGCCTAGCCCCAGTGAGGCGCCTCACTCCTTTGAGGCGCCTCAGTTGCAGAAACACGTTCCTTCGTTCCTTGCAACCAAGGTTAGTTCCGAAACACAAGAAGCAAAATATGTTAGCCATTATTTACAACCTTAGCTGTCTTGGTTCTGACTTTGGGTTTCCCAAATGGAACCCTAGGTCGAACCGACGCCTACTGTTCCCTCGCACGGGGAACGTGTCCTCACCTACTCCTCTCAGGAGAGTTTACCTTTTGCCAACCGGCTCCTCTGGTTGGACTTTTGCCCAATCCTCCTGATCAGGTCTTTGTACCCAGTCCATGACCAGGACTTCTTGCCCAACTTCCGATCTGGTCTTCGGTGCCCAACCCTTTGCCAGGACTTCTTGCCCAGTCCTTGACCAGGACTTCTTTGCCCAACTTCCGGTCAGGACTTCTTGCCCAGTCCATGACCAGGACTTCTTGCCCAGCCCTTTGCCAGGACTTCTTGCCTAGTGTACCTAGGACTTTCCTGCACACTTAGTACACTTGTTAGATCACATTAACACCTTAACTTCTGAACCCTTTGCCATTATCAAAACACAGGTTTGACATAGGTGCTTCCTGCACCAACATATTCTTCCGTGCTCTAGTTTCCCTCGCCGACAACGATCAAGATTGATGACACGTTGCCTGAGATGCTTCGCAAATCCCTCAGTGTCGTCGGTATATGTTTAATTATGTTGTTTAATTCTGAGCCATTAGGCGCCTTAGAGGTCCCAGGCACCCAAGACCGGGAGATAGAGTTTTGGCCGAGTCTGCGGATAAGCATGCGCTCGTTTCGCTCCACGTCGCAGGCGCCCAAGAGGTCAGAGGCGCTCGAGAACTACCTATATAAGGGGCTTCACCCCTTTCCTTCAACAACAATTCAGAACAGCTTTCTTGCGACTCAAGCACTCAAACGCTCTCTGTTATTCTTCCGTGCTCTAGTTTCCCACGCTGACAACGATCAAGATCGACGACACGTTGCCCGAGACGCTTCGCAAATCCCTCAGTGTCGTCGGTATATGTTTAATTTTGTTGTTTAATTCTGTACTCAAGTTTTACATTTGTACATTTTCTTCGAGATATAGTATTGTCCAATGAAAACGGTCAAGGACCATGGGCTTTGGAAGAGGAGTCGTTACAGACTCCAAACCAAGTTAAAAGAAACCGTGTTAGCATTGTCTCTTTTCTTTTCTGATGCGAATTCTCTTTTCCGAATTTTTTTTAGTAATCGCTATTCACCCCCCCCTCTATCGATTACAATGATCCCACATGTAGTATCAGAGTGGGTGGCTCAATCTTGGTGAAACCACCAATTGAGCATTTTTTCGAATTTTTTTTCTTCGCCTTCACTTTTAAATAAAAATATATTTGTGCAGGCTTTTTAATTTTGAATTGTCATTTTTTCACCATTAGTTAAATGTGATAAAACCATCATTTTTTGAAAATTTGACATAAATTTTTTTCTTTATTATTTTTTTATTATTTTGCCTTGAGATTTGTGTAACACCTTTTTGAGCTATTTTTTTTCTTCTTCTCCCAAACTACTAATCCAAGACCAAGTCTTGGTACCTTCTTTGTTGTTTTTTTGTGTGTGCGAGGTTTATATACAATGGCAAATCAAGAATGGAACTGTGCTCGTCCACCTTTATTCTCTGGCAAGAATTTCAGATCATGGAAGGATCTAATGGAATCCCACCTAAAGACCCATCTAGTTTTGTGGATGATGATCCAAACTGGGTTAACAATACCAATAGAAGATGGAACAATAATTGCTTGGGACAAACTAGACAAATAACACTGAGAAAAATCGAGATCGATGCTAAGGCAATAGTGATCCTACAATGCGACCTAACCAATGAAGAATTAAAGCGGGTCAGATCCTTCAAATGTGCTAAAGAGTTGTGGGAAAAGCTAATTGACCTACACGAAGAGTCTTCTGACATTGAAGTCTTAGAAGGTGTGCTATCTGAATCATTGGAAGAATTGGACAATGAAGAACAAGCTTAAGTGAGCTATCTTGCACTCTCAGTACAAGCACAATAGCCGAGACAGAGTCTAAACCTGAATTCAAAGCCGAACCAGAATCACGATCCGAGACGGCAATAGCAAAGGGGGAGATTCTCAACAAGGATTCAAAATGTAAAATTGTAAATTCAAATTTCAAAAATCGTATAATTTGTTTCAAATGTAGGGAGAGAGGGCACTATAAAATAAGTGTCATACTCATAAGATACGAACGACACCACCGACGTCGACGAAGGAACCAGTTGTAGGAGCACGAAAGGATAAAAGTCATATCCAATACTTCATGTGCTAGAAGTTTGGATACTATAAAGTGTAAGATGTGTATACTGAAAGACATGACTTTTATTATATGAACATCTTTATTATGAAAAGACAATCACACTACACTAGGTGTTTGTTTATAATAGTACATACACGAAGTCCTATTGATTTGCATTGTAGATAATATGGTGTGTGTGTCACACGGAAGATCATGTTATCAGTTCCTTACTTAGCATAAATAGAGGCTCACAACCTAGATGGAATTGGACAACCCATCGGGATGGTTGTAGTGTAGTTAGGTGTGGTTGGTCTTGACCATAGGACTGCACTAATGTGCTATGAGTACATTGAGCAGGACCGAAACCCGAGGTTATCCGATTTGTACTGACTAGATAATTGGATAGAACCTCAAGTGATATTATGGAGGACGATCCCTTAATCCCGAAATAATATCGGGCATATATTATTAATTATTGTTTCCTTGATTTATAAATGGGCGAGATCTATTCTATTAGATCGATAGACCCGATAAGTTGGGAAATAATATTAATAATATGATATGTCGATGATTATTGACGGAATCCGTGTCCTAGTGAGTCAGGAAGATGATGCCCCCTTGATGAGCTCAAAAGGTTCATCGTGCCAAACCTTGCAGGTGGATTTGATCCGACACGTTGATAAGGTTTAGTGGTACTAATCAAGGATCCAGAAGTTAATTAATTTAAATTGTCAGTAATTTAATTAATTAACGGGCATGCGTGATCTTAAACACGGGGGGATAGACAATTTGTAATATGTCGAGACCCATATGAAAATATGGGGGTTGGTGAGGTAAGTTCAATTAAGATCCTTTAGTGGAATGAATCTTAATTAATGGATCAGGTTTGGATCCATTAGCAGGCCAAGAACCAACTCCTCCTCTTAGTCCCTGCCTTAGCCCTATAAATACCCTATGAGATCAAGAAACCAAGCCAATTAAATTGTCACTCCCCGGGACCTAGGAGCCGCTGATCCAATAGAAAATCGGACAGCACCTCCCTGTCCGGCGAACAATTTACACATACACATAACCTATATATCATCACCACGCAGTTTAATTGGCCTCAGGCCTCAAAATATATATAGACACTAAGAAAACCATAACAATAAAACATAACAAATCATACCTGACTGTGGACCGGTCCGACTTACGACAAATCAACAAATACATAAACCCCTTAGGGCACACTACAACACTCACAAGACATATATAAAGTCCTAAAAGAAATATGAAATAAATACCTCGCCAAGTACAAAAACAAAACCCTGTCGTCGCGATGGGTAGGGATTGGCTGCTGGGCTCTTCTGGCAACTCCAAGTATTTCAGCCTGAAAATAAAAATATATGGCAATGGTGTGAGGCCATAAACTCAGCGAATACCCAGCAGATATGCATAGTACGTTATAATAACGATAAGGATCTACGCTGATACAGTCTCATAGGAATAATGGACAAGGGTATATGCTAAAGACACTGAATAAAGGTACATACCAGAATCCATCTATCCTGCAGAGGGTGAAATATAATCCCTATGGAACAAGTACAACATATAATCCAAGGTAAACAAGTCTCCAGTATATGCATGTCAATCAAGTGCAAAAATCAAATGCAGCAAACAATGCACGATGCAAAATATGCACATGGTGCAATGACATGTGTCACTCCTGAAGCCAATCAGATCATCGTCCACCTGTCATAAATGAACGTCTGAAAGGGTAGAGCTATGACAACTGTACGCACCCTGCTATCACTGCTCCTGAGTGACCGAGTGGACAGGATGCTGGCGGAGGTCTCTCTCCTACCCCAAGCAATGGGGGAGTCTAGCTCTCATCTTCTCGTGTCTCAGGACGAGAAGGGATCCCTGGTTGCTACCACACCCGAAACCACCCTCCAAATCGTGGCCGAACGAAGCAATACAGGGCAAATGCACACACCCTATGGTAGCCACTACCCCTGAGTGGATGTGTGTGCATATCCTCATGTAACTGACGATGGGCTCAGAGTACATAGGAGCCGATGATCGTTAGCATGCAATAATGCAAGGATGGTGCATGATCCAACCCATATAACACCCACCAAGTCCTCAACAAACACCTCAGTGTGCTAGGTATAGGTCTGAATCCTATATCATGGGTTACAAATAACCTACTAGGTGTACTGAAAAAGTAACTAGTGATCTATCAATGTCAAAATGCAAGAGGGGGCATATCTCTACATCTATGCACATATAAATATATACGTGGCAACTATTGAGACTGTATGAATCTAAACGGGAGATAACATCAAGGATAAACAGCATGTATCCAATACAGGTATACTAAGGCAGACATAGCATATAAACTTACTGTTATCTATAACAAACCATGCATAGCAATATGACAATATCAACAAGATAAGTCAAAGGGTACCCGCCTTAAATGTAGATCATGCTAAGTGCCTTCACGTCCGAGAGTCTGCTTCAAATCGAAAATCATAACCCTGAAGCATAACATATAAACCATGGCTAAGATCTACTATAAACCAAATAACTAAACCTAAATCCAAATCTAACTTCTAAGAGCTTGGAGAGGTCAACTTCCACAACTGCCACTTCATCTAATCCAAAAATACTAATTAACAACCTAGTAACAATTAATTAATCGATGCATTAACTAATCAAATATTTATACTTTCCAATTATTTCATTCCCATAACAATATAAACATGAGATTCACTTATCTTATAATTAAATAGATTAATCTTTAATTAATCTATCCCAACATCTAATTACACATTAAACGAACCATAATACCGTTAATCACCACCACAAAACCATCTAGTGATCATTTAATTCAATTATCCCCATTAACTGTTATAATCGCTGACCATCCAATATTAATCAATGAATCGCAGCCTAATTAATCAATCCTAATATTAATTAACAACTAAAACTCACCTACAGATCGGTGATGTCGTTCGAAGCACCAAGGTGGGATTAGCAGCCGGACTTGACTGCTCGCACGGACGATGACCACTACACCATCAAGGAAAAGCGACATACAGCATGGGATGATTGCAGAGCCGAGCTGTTGGAGTGGATTGGCACGGCTCGGGGTAGAACAGAATAGAATCTTGGAAGAGGGCCAAGCGATGGCGTGGGCGTCGGCTCAGGGAGGGAATAGCTCAGTGTTGGGTGGCTCGCCATTCTAGACTCATGCCGCCGGAGGTAGAAACGATCGCAGTCGATGATGGTTGATGGCGTCGACGGCATAGCACGGCGAAGGGTCGGCGATCAAGAAGGAGGGCAGCAAGATCACGTGGTGTCACAACAATAGGAAGCTAGGTCACGACATAGGTCGACACCGGTGGAGAGCAGCGGTAGGCGACGCCGACGATCCATCCCGTTGCGCAAGGGCAGCCCGATGCTGGCATGAGAGGGAGGTAGCGACGATCGGCTTCCTTCGTGAGAGAGAGAGATGCTGCCTCCTGTGCCAGTGACGACGAGATCGCGAGTGGGGGTGAGGGCGACGCTCGGCGACAGCGCACGGGGAGAGGGCGACGCTCGGCGACGGCGCACGGAGGTTAGGGCACGGGACTTAAAAGCATGGCTTCATATATATTTATATATATTCAAACTCTTCCTCTTATATATATATATATATATATTCCGAAAAACCAAACCTTTCCTTAAATAATTCCAAAACAACTCAATCCAATTAAATCCGTAATTAATTCCAAAAATTCTAGAAAATTCTTCCAATATTTTCCCTCTGATTATTTCCAATTTTAACCTTCTATTTATAATGATTGTATATAACTTTTCCATATATATATATTTATACACATAATTCATTTATTTTTTTATATATTCTATTTCATTATTAATATTATATATATATATATATATATATATATATATATATATATAAACTATATTTTACATAATCAACCCAAGAGTCAAGACCAAAACCCTCTCCTCTCCCTCTCTCTCCTAGGTCTCGGCGGCGCAACAAGAGAAGAGGGGTTCTCCCCTTCGGTTCTCTCCACCTCCTCCACCAAGATTTGACTGAGGCTCAAGGAAGCAAGGTAGTGGTCTCTTCTACCTTGTGTGAGGCTCGGGCAGGGCAGAGGAGGCACCGGCGAGAAGGAGAAGGCGGCGCAAGGCCACCTTGCGGCGGTGGCGCAAGTGAGAGGGAGGAGGGTTTGCGTGGGCTGTTGTGGCTGAGAAGAAGGTTGTTTCTTTCCTTCTTCTTCCTCTTCATCTTCCTCTCGAGGTGTACTGCCGATTCAGAGGGCTGGGAGTCAGCTCTGATGGATGACGACGCAAAGGGAGGGGAAGGGGTGGCCGGCGGCGCAAACCCTAGGGGCTAGGGTTTCGACCGGTTGGAGAAGAGGGTTGATTGGAGTTCTTGGTGATCTCGGATCGTGATAGATCATTGCCCACACGACATCCACAAAGGGAGGGACATAAGGTAGAAGACCACGAGGTGATCGGAAAGGTATAACTTACCATAAGCTCCGTTATATTTCCTTATGTCGTTTATGTCCTATGTCTATATGCCTTGTCATTTTATGTGCAAGAATTTATATTTTTGATTGCAAAATAAGTTTAATAAATTCTTAACTGGACCCCGACCATAAACACAAAAGCCGACGATCAACTCATTGCCTTTTCCGCAATCGAACGGTCGAGCAAATTGCAAGGCCAATTTTGGTAATTGGCTAAGTTGCAATTTGGATCGTTCGATACGGCACGAGATGGTCGATGGGAAACGGTTCTCTATTCGGATTAAATTTTTTAATCCGTAGACATAGAGAGGTCTCTCGGATCGATCAGGTATTCGTTTAGGAAACCCGCCAAGCCATACCCAACAATTGGTATCAGAGCTGAGGTTTCCGGCTTTGTGTGTTTAGGATTGGTTATTTTTGCAATTTTTCATACATTTTTGTTTTGATGATGCGTGGATGTGTGTAGGCTAACTCTGTGTTGCAGGCACGAGATTCCAACTTCATGGCCAAAATATTGTTTGTGTGATTGTTTGCAATTTTTGTAAAATAATTAATCCTCGGGGTTGACGAGGCTAGGTATTTAATTTTTGTAATTAAATACGACACATGTTTAGTTGAGTTTTTTATTTACAGTTGATCTAGATTTCATGTACACTCCTTCGTGGAGTATAGGATCATTGATGTAAATAATTAGCTCTTCATTTCAGCTCGGAGATCCCTCAAGGTAGAATGCGCAGAAGGAAGGGAGGAGTGGACGAAGTGATAACACGACTGGAGGCACAGGAGAGACCAAGGGGCCATGAAAGTTGGAAAAATCTAGGATTTTTCACTATTTTTATTTTCATGTTGTTGGTTGTGTGCTTGGTTGTGTGGTAGTGCTAGAAAATTCCTCGAGATAAATTACTAAGTGGGAGAGGGACCCTAAGGGTCCCACGGCTTCCATTACAATTCGATAAGTGATGCGAACAAGTCTGCGCGTCGGCTTTGAGTGCCTTCCTCCCCATTGGATGGACTTGTTCTGCGGATCATTGGGTCAAAAAAGACTATAGAAAATTATTGAAGAGCGTGTGGACTTCCCCATCAGAAGGCACATAATCGGAAATAATTTTCTTAGTGTTGTGTGATGGTGCACACTTAGATGCGAATAATAGTATCCTCCCTATCGGAGTCACTGCTATTATTTTGTAGAGCCGAAGGAAACCAACTATTGATCTTACTTGTCAAAAAGTTAGGTTGACAAGATAGTAAGATCGATGGGTAAAATCTCCTCTTACAAATGTAGGGATTCGTATACGTCCACACCATCGTGGCATGCAAATTTCTCGGTGTATAGGGGTGTTGGTGAAATTCAAAAATTAATTGTTTTGAGGAATCAATTTATTTTCGATTTCTAAAGTAGTGTATGTTGTGATTCTTAGGTTTTTCATAATGGCCTTTACTCCATTTGCAACACCCCAAAAATTTTTCATATGAAATATTATGAATTCATGTAACATTATTATTATTATGAAATATTATGAATTCATGAAACATTATCATTATTAGGAAATTTCATGATGGGCTTGGCTTAATGGGCTTTGATATGGATTAGTGCAAAATGTGATAAAAAAAAGAGGTAGAAAGGAGGAAGCAAGGATTGAACCTTGAACCTCCTAGTTGCACTAATCATGTTATAACCAACACACCAAGCCATGTTTCATGTTGAGAGAATAAGAAACATGCTTGTTAAAGCTAGGGAAGTGAAGAGACATGTCTCTTCATGAGAAAAGTATAAATAAGTGAAGGGAAGTTGGAATAACTTTCTCTCTTCTTCTTCCTCACTCTTCCCTCTTCAAAACCGAAAACTCTCCCCTCCCCTTCTCAAATTTTCGAAACTCCAACCCTCCATAAGAAAAAAAACTCCCAAGAGGGCCCTATAGAGAGACTACCTTCTACTAAAGCAAGGCTAAGGAAAAGAAGCGCAAGAAGGGCTCTCCTCTCCTCCTCTTCAAGGACTTCTTGGGGGAGATTCAAGCGAGAGGATGTAAGTAATCCCCTCACCTGCATTACAATAGTTTCGAGTGTTTAAAAAGGGTTTAAACATAGGATGAAGCTCTTGATGTTTTCGGCCAAGAAGGTTTTTAGGGCTTGCGAGGGTTTAAACTACTCCTATACTTGCATATGTTTTTCCTCATGATGTGTGACTAAATATATGATGATAATATGATGTTTTCCTTGTCCTTAAGCCCCCAAAAACTCGGAATAGGCTTGCTGGAATTTTCGGCCAAGGACCTCTTTTAGGGCTTAGAGAGGTTTAAACTCCTAGTATGCTTGATAATGACCCTCCCTATGATATATAAGATGATATGTGATGTAAATATGATTTATTCATGATTTTAACATGCTTGGAAACTAAGGTATGTATGCTGGAATTTTCTGTAAAGAATGATAAGTAGGACTTAAGAAGGGGTAACAACCCCAACATGCCTTCTAATGTCTCCTCTATGATGCCTACCTTAATGTATGATGTTAGTGTAATGTTTTTCATGGTTTATCATGCTCTAAACTTAGAGTTTATATGCTAGATTTTTCTGATTAAATAAGAATTTGGGCTAAGGGGGAAGCTACAACCCCAATTAGGCACGCCAAGGATGCCCATGATATGCTATGAGTAGTATAGGTGATAACATGTCTTCTCCCATGATTTTTCATGCTCTAAGAATCATGATGTACATGTCTATATTTAAGCTCTTTAAGCACCCTTATGTTATGCATGGCTTATGTATGATGAAATGCCTAAGAGATGCTTCCCTGTAAGTCGGGACTAAGAACACTCTTCATGATAAGATAAGAGGCATGTCATGCTCATGATATGACAATGATGTGATAGGTTATGATGATATGCTTATGATATGATAAGAATGTGCTATGCAACCCCTAGGTCGACGGACTATGAACGGACCTAGTAAGAAACAAGAATGTGCTATGCTTATGATATGATAAAATCCATGTATGCTATTTTACTTTGTATGGCTTGTACCGGATCCTAGCAAGGTCCACGGGTGGGCTCCGGATGCAGCCCCTAGGTCGACGGACTATGAACGGACCTAGTAAGGGGATGGGCTCCCGAGACGCCCCTAGGTCGACGGACTATGAACGGACCTTGTAAGGGGATGGGCTCCCGAGACGCCCCTAGGTCGACGGACTATGAACGGACCTAGTTTCCCTAGTAGGTTAGAGACTAGCTCCTCGGCCTATTAGGGATGCGCGCATTATGTATGTATGTATGTGGTACAAGCCGGGATCCCCCAAATGATGATGGATGTATGTTTAAGTACTTATATGTATGATTTTAAGAAAAGCATATGCATGTACTTATCCTATGCATGTTTTCAAAAGAGCATCTTGCATTCGCATTTTTGTCATGACTATATGACTATTATGCTATAAAGGTGAATTATGTTAAGTTCAAGTATGCTTCTTATGATAAGTACATATGCTCCCTTATGCTATGTTAAGTTAAGTGTTTTTAATGCTATGCACTATTATGACGTGATGCTTTCTCTACTTGATGGAACGTATGATTTTGTGAGTAGGAAGGGATCTTACTAAGCTATATGCTTATAGTTTCCATGTTTCCCTTGTACTACAGAAAAGGGTAAGGAATGGATAAACTAAAGGGAGCAGCAGGAGGGGCAAAGATGTGTGTGGTGGTGGCATTGTGGAAGAAGATCTACTCATGTTTTGTTTAGTTATGCATATGCTGAGTATTGCATGTTAAATGTTGAATCATACTTACTAAGTTGCTACTTGCTGATATTTAGACTCATATGGATATTTCATGCTCACTCTCGCTCATATGCTAAGTACTTAGTTTAGACTTGCTAAAGGACTTTAGTATTATGTTATCCTTCCTCATACTTACTACTCTGTCTTAAGAAATGGCTATGTGGCATGCTTCTATTATGCAAGTAAGAATGTAAAGGTACCTAGCATGCTCTCCTCAATGTCTAAGATGTTTAAAAGGTTTCATGCTTACATGTTCAAGTACAAGATTATACATGTTTCATGTTCAAGTTTCAAGTTTCAAACGCTTCCGCTAAAACGAAAACTATGTTCGCGTAACCCCGCCCTAGTGTGAGAAGGGCGGGCGTTACACCATTAGTAACCATTCTTAAGGATAATAAACTTACTGGCCCAAATTACATTGACTGGAAGAGGAACCTAGTCATTGTCCTCACTGCTGAGGAGTACAAATTTGTACTCTTCGAAGAATGTCTGGAAAAACCAAGAGAAGACTCTGGTGAAGAGTTGATGGAGCGTTATAGGAAGTAGAAAAAGACAGATGAGATGGTGCGGTGTTACATTCTGGCATTGATGTCGAATGTGCTGCAACATCAGCATCAGGCCATGCCCACTGCTAGTGACATGATGCTGAACCTCAAAGACCTCTTCGGGCACCAAGGTCAAGCTGCTAGGCAAAGTGCGATGAAGAGTCTGATGTCAACCACTATGGTTGAAGGGACACCCGTTAGGGAGCATGTCCTAATGATGATGGCGTATCTCAATCAGATTGAGGTACTGGGAGCTGAAATCGACGGGGAATTCCAGGTCGATATCATACTCCAGTCTCTACCGAAGAGTTTTGAGCAGTTCAACCTCAACTATAATATGAACAAGAAGAATTATACGTTGGGTGAACTGCTAGAAGAACTCCAGGCGGCAGAGGCTCTCTTTCAGAAGAACTCACATGCCTTAGTAACTCAAAAGGTTTCTTCTGAGCCAAAAGGCAGGAAGAAGAAGAAACGAGGAGGGTTCAAGAAGGTAGGAGCATCGCAAGGACCCCGGACTGGTGTGAAGAAGCCGAAGGGCAAGTGCTTCACATGCAAGCAAACTGGGCACTGGAAGGCGGACTGTCCCCGTCGTCAAAGCAAAGGTATTTCTTCAGCCTTAGTCGTTGAAACATGCTTAGCGGTGCTATCTACCAGTACCTGGTGTGTAGATTCAGGAGCCACTGACCATGTCTGCAATACTCTGCAGGGGTTCTAGGAAACCCGACGGCTAGCGGATGAAGAGATCGTAGTCTACATGGGCGACGCTACAAGAGTAGCAGCAGTAGCAGTGGAAGTCTTTTATTTATCTTTTGAGAGGAATAAAGCGTTAGTTCTGAGAGATTGTCTTTATGTACCTTCATTTAGAAAGAATTGAATTTCAGTTTCTAAGTTGTTTAAGGATAGATACTCTGTTACTTTTGACAATAAAGTTGTTATTAAGAGAAACAGAGAGATTATCTATTCGGGTACGTTGGCTGGCAATCTGTATACTCTAAAACCAAAACCTCCCACGATGCACACTGATGTAAATAGCTCATCATCTAACTTGAATAAGAAAAAAGAACCTTCTGAGATGAATCAAACATATCTTTGGCACCTTAGGCTTGGTCATATTAACCTTAGTAGGATTCAGAGGTTGATAGCCAATGGGCCCTTGGGTTCATTGGTGGTGGAGGATCTCCTGACCTGTGAGTCTTGCTTGGAAGGTAAGATGACCAAGAGGCCTTTCAAGGCTAAGGGGTATAGGGCCAAAGATGTGCTAGAACTGATTCATTCGGATGTATGTGACCCTATGTCAATTCAGGCTAGAGGAGGCTTTGAATATTTCGTCACTTTCATTGACGATTATTCAAGGTATGAGTACATTTACCCGATGCGCCGCATGTCTGAATGCTTTGACAAGTTCAAAGAATTCAAGGCTGACGTGGAGAAACATCGAGGTAAAAGTATCAAGACATTGCGATCAAATCGTAGTGGCGAGTACCTCTCTGGAGAGTTTAGGAGCTACCTATCAGAAGCTGGAATTCAGTCCCAGCTAACTGCACCCGGCACACCCCAGCAGAACGAAGTTGCAGAGAGAAGGATAGGATACTTATGGAAATGGTTAGGTCAATGATGAGCTACTCAGACTTACTTGATTCATTCTGGGGATACACTCTAGAAATGGCAGTGTACATACTGAACTTGGTTCCATCTAACTTAGTACCTCATACTCCCACAGAACTGTGGACTGGGCGTAATCCCAGTCTAGGACATGTTCGGATTTGGGGTTGGAATCCGAACATGTGCTGAAGGGAGATACTGATAAGTTGGAATCTCGTACAGAGGTATGTCTGTTCGTAGGCTATCCTAGGGGAACGAAGGGTGGTCAGTTCTATAGTCCTAAGGATTAGAAGGTAATTGTTGGCACAAATGCAAGATTCTAGGAAGAGGACTATAAGATGAGCCATAAGCCAAAGAGTAGACTAGTGCTTGAAGAGTTAAGGGGGGACGTTCCGACTTCAGGACCAATTGTACAGGAGGATACACCACAAGTCACTGCACCGCGTGTCACTCAGGACACACAGGTAGTACCTCGTCGTAGTGGGAGGTTTGTGAGATAGCCTGAAAGGTTTATGTTTTTGGGAGAGTCTTCGGACTTGGTCCCGGGTAAACATGAACCGGATCCCTGGACCTATGACGAGGCCCTCCAAGACAAAGATGCAGATTCTTGGCAAAGGGCAATGAACTCCGAGATAGAATCGATGGATTCTAACCATGTCTGGGAGCCAGTAGAACCACCCAATGGTGTAAAAGTCATTGGATGCAAGTGGATCTGCAAGAGAAAGAGAGGATCAGACGGGAAGGTTGAGACCTTCAAAGCAAGGCTTGTTGTGAAAGGGTATACTCAGAAAGAGGGTATCGATTATGAGGAGACCTTTTTGCCAGTAGCCATGCTCAAGTCGATCCGGATTCTATTATCTATTGCAGCTCATATGGATTATGAGGTATGACAGATGGATGTCAAGACAGCCTTCCTTAACGGGAGTCTTGAGGAGACCATCTACATGCAGTAACCAGAAGGATTCATTGCCAAGGGCAAAGAGCATCTAGTGTGCAAGCTTAATCGATCCATCTATGGATTAAAGCAAGCTTCAAGGTCTTGGAACATCCGCTTTGATGAAGTAATTCAGTCATATGGATTTACTCAAAGCCCGGATGAATCATGTGTGTATAAAAGATGTGACGAAAACGTAGTGGTGTTTCTTGTACTTTACGTAGATGACATTTTGTTAATTGGTAACAATGTCAAAGCGTTATCAGACGTAAGGGTCTGGCTATCAAAGCAGTTTGATATGAAGGACTTAGGAGAAGCGGGACACATCCTTGGGATCAAAGTCATAAGGGATCGTGAGAAAAGGATGTTGTGCTTATCCCAAGCTTCATATGTTGACACAGTCTTGTCTCGTTTTAGCATGGAAAACTCCAAGAAGGGTTTCCTACCCTTCAGGCATGGAGTTCCTCTATCCAAGGAGATGTGTCCGAAAACATCAAAGGAGATAAAAGAAATGAAGGCGGCTCCCTATGCTTCGGCAGTAGGAAGCCTCATGTATGCTATGTTGTGCACGAGACCTGATATCTGTTTTGCCGTGGGCATGGTTAGCAGATATCAGAGTAACCCTGGATAGGGACATTGGACAGCGATAAAGCATATATTGAAATACTTGAGACGGACTAGGGATTATATGCTAGTTTACCGGGCAGACCAATTAGTCCCTATGGGTTATACGGACTCGGATTTCCAGTCAGATAAGACAAAAGTAAGTCTACCTCAGGTTTTGTGTTTACTTTAGGAGGTGGAGCCATTGTCTGGAGGAGTGTCAAGCAGAAGTGTGTGGCGGACTCCACCATGGAAGCTGAGTATGCGGCAGCCTCGGAGGCAGCCAAAGAAGCTGTATGGCTTAGAAACTTCATCATGGACTTGGATGTGATTCCTGGTTTGCCCAGATCTATCATAATTTTTTGTGATAACAGTGGTGCAGTTGCAAACTTGAAGGAACCATGAGCCCATAAGGCGAGGAGAAGTGGTTGTCGCCAAGATTGCATCGGAGGACAACCTGGCAGATCCTTTCACCAAGGCTCTTCCATCTAGAGCTTTTGACAGGCATGTGGAGGATATGGGAGTCAGATGTATGGCAGTGGGAGAACAACAGTGTCTTTAAGTATAAGTGGGAGATTATAAGATGTGTATACTGAAAGACATGACTTTTATTATATGAACATCTTTATTATGAAAAGAGAATCACACTACACTAGGTGTTTGTTTATAATAGTACATACACGAAGTCCCATTGCTTTACATTGTAGATAACATGGTGTGTGGTGTCACACGGAATATCATGTTATCAGTTCCTTACTTAGCATAAATAGAGGCTCACAACCTAGATGGAATTGGACAACCCATCGATACTCTCGGATCTCAAGATGTCCGACCCTCGACCCGTCTCTAGCCCTTAGTCATCGCTCAGCTAAGTTGCTCAATCCCTCGGACCAAGACTTCGTGCCCAAACCCTAGGTCCAGGACCTAGTGCCTAACTTCAGTCATCAGGACTTTTGCCCAGCCCTCGGCCAGGACTTAGTGCCCAATTCCTTGAACCAGGACTTCGGTACCCAACCCTCGGCCAGGACTTAGTGCCCAGCAATTCACTCATCAAGTCTTAGTGCCCAGCTTCACTCACCAGGTCTTAGTGCCCAGCTTCACTCACCAGGTCTTAGTGCCTAGGTTAACTAGGACTTTGGTTCACTTTGGTATACTTTTCTTGACTAACCCTTCCCTTGTTCAATGCATCACTGACTTAAGTATATTGTCAAATATTGAAACATTTAGAGGAGAACATTACTGATGCAACTTGCACCAACAATCTCCCCCCTTTTTGATGTTTGACAATATCTTAAGTTAGATTGGCTGAAAGGGCTAAATTATAATCCTTGGGATCAAAAGAAAATAAAAAATTGATCTAAGTTTTGAAAATACATTTTGATCTTTGGGAGAAAAATATTTCTAACATAAGCTCACTCTCCCCTTGTTGAAGAAAAACATTTTGATTTTCATTGATCCTTTGGGAAGAAACAAAAATTTTCTAACTTAAGCTCTCACTCTCCCCCTTTGTCATACATAAAAAAAATGACTAAAACACTTGCACCAACAATGAATAAAAGATTTTCTTTTGAAAGTACTTAGTATAATTTTTGAAAGCATAGCAAGAAGCTAGAAAAAGAACTAAGTTCTTTAAATTTCTAAAAAAAAATCCACTTTGTAAAAAATATTTTGTGTTTGTAGGACAATATTTGAACTTTGGAAAAATTCTTGCCTTAGAAAAACTTGCATTTTGAAAATATTTTGCAAACGATTGCACTTATAAAAAGATTTTCCCTTGACAAATCGTGCATGCATTTCAAAGAATACTGTGAAAATAAAGAAACTTTGACTGATATTTTATACTTAACACATTTTCACTCTGTGAAAGATTGAACAAAAATATTGTTCTTTGAAACATGTTAATGTTTGTAAAATATCTGTACTTTTGAAAAATATATTGAACTTTGTGCAAGTATTTTTTGAAAAATATTATGAACTTTTGAAAAGTATAAGTACCTTTTTGAAAAAAATATCAACATTTTTGAAAAGTATAAGTACTTTTTGAAAGATGTTATGCATTCTTAAAAAAATATTTGTGTTTTTTTGAAAATGCAAGTACTTTTAAAATATATTATGACCTTTTTGTAAAATGCAAGTATTTTCAAAAGATATATAAGTATTTTAAAACTATATTATGCAATATTTTTGAATATATTATTTTGAAAACATAATACTTTACTTGACTTGGTTTCTTTTCCAGTCTGACACAATCTTAGGAAACCTTGTTAACTACAAGGACATTTTCCTAAGTGTCCTAGAAATTCTTCCAAATTCAAGTAAGTACTATTTCCCAAAAAAAAATTGATAAGTTACAACCAATTTCTGAAAGTGATGCTGTATATATAAACACAATGATTTAAAACAATAGTATTTTGAAAGAACCAATTACTTATGTTTTCAAAAAGATTTTGGAAATATAGTGCAAAAAAATATTTAAAAATGTTCAATAATTTGATCTCCCCCTAAACTTGACCCAGTCCTAGGAAGCTTGTTGACTACAAGTACTCTTCCTCTGAATCTTAAGGTTTGATTTAAATTATAAGAACTAAAAAAGATTTGTTCGAGATAACTTCTTTTTGATTCAAACTCCCCCTAAATTTGACACATCCTAGGAGTCCTTGTGGATTATGAAGTACACATCCTCTGTGTCTTTAGGGTTTATCAAAGTCAAAAGAATGAATGACATTTTGAGTGTAGTAATTCTCAAGAAGACAATTATTAAAGCATAAGCCTTTTCGAAAACATTTTAAAAGATAGCAAAGTTTAGAAAAACAAGATAGTGACATTTAACGCATAGTTTTTAGAAAAATATTTTAGAAGGATTAAAAAGAATAAAACACTCCCCCTGTATCCAACACCGTTTGACTCTATCTAAGTGCCTTAGGGGACTTTAGTGTTGAACTAAGAGACTTGTGTCTAATTGTGTAGGTCAAATAATTTTTCAAAAGAATATAATTTTTGAAAATCTATAATATGTATAAGCAATCAGACAATCATGAAATTCATAAAAATATTATTATGTTAAGGCACTATTTTGAAAATAGATTTTTAGAAAAATATTCTAAGAGTTTTGGAAAATAAATTAAAAAAATATTTTTCAATTTATTAATCCTTAACATCTCACCCATTCTAGATGTCTCAATACAGCAAGCATGGTTGCCTTATGAGTGTATCGTGAGATGCTTGAATTATTTTTTTTAATTGATTGTTAAATCTAAGATTTAATCGAAACTTGTGTTAGATTCAAATTTATCAAATAGTAAAGTGAATTTGATTTTCGGTAATCAGCTTCCAGGTCTTGGTGAGGCACAGAGGCCTTCTTTGGCCGTAGCCTTATTAGAGCAACAACCCTTTCCTTGACAAAGCCTTTTACCGAAAATTCATTTTCAAATTACTTCTTGAAAATTTTTGGTTTAACTAGCTTAGGTTTTGGATAGGTAGCTTCGGCTAGTTCCACCAGACGACTTCCCTAACGTACTATCATCTCACCTCCACCTAATACTAGGTTGATCAAGTTTCAATTATTCTTTTTCCTATAACCGTTCTAAATCATGCATAAAATTAAACGTGAATGACATGACATATATTTTAAGAAAATTGCATATGCATGACATGTCAGTTATGCATGAGTCAAACAAGTTAAATTATTTAATTAAGTTTCTAAAGATGTATCAAATTCCCGATTTGATACATGTCGTGTGAACCCGCGAATATGCCAACCCACTTTGACATATTTAATTTTATTAAATTAATTGTTAAGGTTTGGGTAAGATTTTATTTAATTCTAGTTTAAGTTACTTAAGAATTAATTAGATCTAAATTAAAGTTGAATTAATTAAGAATTACTTAAAGTCAATTGAAGTTGAATTAATTAAGACTTAATTGAAATTAAGAAATAATTGAGGTTGAATTAATCGAAGTTATTAAATTAAGGGTTAATTGAATTAATTAGGAATTACTTGAATTTGAATTAATCTATTAAAATCTATAAAATATAGTTTTGCATGCAGACGTGACATTCACAGGGAGCTTAGGATTCCCGCTTAAACCAAATATAAATTTTCTAAATAAAAAATTTATAATTAAAAATATAAATTCAAAAGAAAATATATAATTACAAATCTAAAAAAAATTCAGATCTTAATCCAAAATTAAAATTTTAAAAAATAATTTATCAAATTAAAAAAGATAATTCAAAAAATAATTTTGATGTAAGAAAAATGATAGTCCCACATCTGAAGTTACCAAGGCGAATTATACACAGAGCAATTATAAAAATGGACAAAGAACGGTAAAGCAACTAATATCTTTCTTGGCCTTGTGGCTAAGATCAAGTGTAGTATCTGTTCTTATCAGTTTAATATCTGATATGTGGGTCATTAGTCCACTTTGATATTAAATTAATTTTTATATGGGGGATGACCCATCACAGTAGCTTGCTACTAGGGTTTTCATGTGTCTCCTGTGTGTTGCACTATTGCACAGGCCTAACACACCCCTATCAAAGTAAAGTAAATTTTAGATCGCATTCACATCCACCACCCTTATAAAACTTATAATCACCATTAGTATCTTATATTGTAAAAAATAATACTATATCTTATATTGACATGAATTCATGATGGAATAAAATGACTTTTCATTTTAATTTTTCATTTAATAATAAAAATTGATATATATATATATATATATATTATCACTAAACATGTTATTTGAATTGTGTAAGATTCCCGTGCATCGCACGGGTATTATACTAGTTAAGGATTAATTAAAGTTGAGTCAATTAAAGATTAATTAAATTTGAATTAATTAAAGATTAATTGAATTTGAATTAATTAAAGATTATTAAATTCGAATTAATTAAAGATTAATTAAATTTGAATTAATTAATGATTAATTAAATTCGAATTAATTAAAGATTAATTAAAGTTAAATTAAATAAGAATTAAGATTAAGTTAATTAAGGATAATTAAAATTAAGTTAATTAAGAATTATTTAAGATTGAAATAAATAAGGTAAAAATTGTTAAGATTTAATTAGATTTAAATTTCAAAATTTCTGGGTTAGATAATAATTGTGTGTTTAGCTTCATCATTTTCATTATTTCAAAAATTTCTGATTCCTTTACTATTTCTTTTTATTTATCTTTTCAAGTTTTTCTAATACTTCTGGTTTATTTGAATTTTTGTGAACTTTATTAACTATAGCCTTGATCTCAGATAATTCTTTTTCATCCTCATCCTCAAAATTACATCCTTCACTATCCTCAAAGTAGGTGGAGTAATTTAGGCAATTAGTTAATGTTTTGTAATAATCTTCAACATTATCTATAATTAAATTATCATCTAAAAGAATTTCATATTCAATATCCTCAAAAATATCTTCAACATTATCTTTAATAGCCTCAAGAATATCCTCAGCAATATCTTCAATATTTTCTGGATTAATCTCACAATTTTCAGAATTATCAGTAAGATTTTCAAATTTGAATTCAGAGTTATTAGTAATATTTTCAAATTTGAATTCAGAGTTATCAGTAATATTTTCGAATTTGAATTCAGAATTATCAGTAATATTATCATAATTAATTTCAGAAATCATTGAATTGACATTAAGAATTAAACAATTAATTTCTGATATTTTAGCAACATCTACATTTTCTAATTGAGCATGCAAAATGTTAATTTGACTGTGCAGTAATTTTAATTTATCAGAAAAATTATCTAACTTACCATATAATTGTGCATAAATTTGAAAATTTTTTGGAATGTAAATTTTGCATACCTTGGTCGGACACTTATTCTTGTAGTGTCCGTACTTTTCGCATTTGAAGCACCGTACGTGGCTCTTGTCCCTCTGAACTTCGGGTGCTGGTACTTCCTTTGTTGCCGGTGATGTAGACCGAGTCTTACGAGTAGGATACTGATTTTTATAGTGCCCTCTCTCCCTGCACTTGAAACATATTATGTGGAATTTAAAAATTGACATTTAAAATAAAATATACCTGATTCACCCCTGGGCTCCCCCTCAACTCCTGGCATCTTTGCTCCGTCAGCTGTTAGTCTGGTGAAGAGCGACCGGGCTCTGATACCACTTGTTGGACCGGTGCCGTCGATAGAGGTGGGTGAATATCGACTGGAAAAATCTCACGGAAACTTCGTAAACTTTTCGGTTCGTTCTGGACATAGAGTTAGTAGCACAGCGGAAAACAGGAAGAAAGAACGAACAAACACAGTGCACACGGGATTTTTTACTTGGTTCTCAACCCCCAGGGTCAATACATCCAAGGCCTAAGCACGGGAACACCCGTCCACTAATGGTCTCCTTTCCGGACTTTCCGGAGGCGGAGAAACCCGTCTTACAGTGCACAAATTACAATCAAAAGAATAGATAAAATACGTGCAGAATGTAAATTCAAACCGAACAAACAAGATTTGAAACTCGACCGATCTGGACCTCTGAAGTGCCGCGCACTTCCTCCTGGAGCCTCCTGGTCATAGAGCTTCGTCGTTAGCGCTTTGTCATCACTTGGGAAGCATAGAATCATTTCAGAAAGTTGTGTTTCGAGTTGAGGGGTCGAAGCCCCTTTTATAGTCTTCATTAGGGCGCCTGTGATCACTGGGGTGCCTCAAAGGGCTTGGTCAAAGCTTATCTCCGTGCCGATCTCGCCGCAGCCGATAAGGCTTCTGACCAGGGCACCCTGGACCTCCCAGGCGCCTCAAAGAGCTTGGTCAAAGCTTATCTCTACTTCGAACTCGCAACAGCAGATACAACTTTCAACCAGGGTGCCTGTAACATGTGGGGCGCCTGAATGAAGACCTGGTTTGCCTCCTTTCATTGAGGCGCCCCAGTTGATGGTGGCGCCTAGCTCCTTTAGGGCGCCTCCTTCAATGGGGGTGCCTAGCAGCCTGGCTTCCAGCTGCGTTGTGTGTTTGTTTGCCTGCTTTGTCTTCTATTCTAGGTACCTGCAAGATACACAAATACAAAGCAAACACACACACAATCTTAGCCTTAACGAGATGGTTCTGACTTCGGATTCCGTGAAACCCTAGGTCGAACCGACGCAAGTTCCCACCCCCGGGAACGCGCCTTTCACCTACTCCTCTTAGGAGATGGTTGCCACCCAGTCCATTCGGGTGGACTTTTGCTTATCCTTCGATACTCTCGGATCTCAAGACGTCCGACCCTCGACCCGTCTCTAGCCCTTAGTCATCGCTCAGCTAAGTTGCTCAATCCCTCGGACCAAGACTTCGTGCCCAAACCCTAGGTCTAGGACTTAGTGCCTAACTTCACTCATTAGGACTTTTGCCCAGCCCTCGGCCAGGACTTAGTGCCCAATTCCTCGAACCAGGACTTCGGTGCCCAACCCTCGGCCAAGACTTAGTGCCCAGCTTCACTCACCAGGTCTTAGTGCCCAACTTCACTCACTAGGTCTTAGTACTCAGCTTCACTCACAAGGTCTTAGTGCCTAGGTTAACTAGGACTTTGGTTCACTTTGGTATACTTTTCTTGACTAACCCTTCCCTTGTTCAATGTATCACTGACTTAAGTATATTGTCAAACATTGACCCATTTAGAGGATGATATTACTGATGCAACTTGCACCAACAGGTACAAGTTCAAGAAGATCTCAGTTATGAAAGTCGACCTATTCAGATAATAGATCGAGCAGTTAAGAAACTGAGGAATAAAGACGTACCTTTAGTGAAGGTTCTATGGATAAACCAGAAGTACGAAGAGGTAACTTGGGAAACAGAAGATAGCATAAGGCAAAAGTATCCGGAGCTATTCTAAGTTCGAGGATGAACTTTTCATAAGGTAGGGAGGATTGTAACACCCAGAATTTTTCCAGCATTTTTTTCATAAATTTTTCCAAAAAAAAAAACTAAAAATTTCTTTGAAAAAGGGTAGAGACAAGACTCAAACCCACAACTCTCGGTTTGGTTTGGTTTTGAGTTTCCATTAGAGGTGGTAATCATCTCACTTGAATATGGAATCGATATTAGATAAGTAAGTAAGCGTCCTTTATGGGAGACGGTTCAACTTCCACTTAGTATATAAAGGATGGAAAGGTGAGAAAACCAAGGGTTTTCTCCTCCTTCTTCCCTGCGAAAACAAAGAAAGGAGAAGTTAGGGTTTCTTGCCAAGAGGAAGCTAGGGTTCCCTCCTAGTGTCAAGGGTTGGAGGATCGCACACGGAAGAAGATCCTACGCCGGTGTAGAAAGTTTAGAAGCACAAGGATATAAGTAGATCACTCACCTGCAATAAAAGTAGTTTCCGTATGATTCTAAACATGTGATCTTAGTATAGCAAGACCAAGGTCTTGATTTGCCCAAAAGCAAGTTTTGGGATTTTGGCACGCAAGGTGCTCGATGGAAGTACAATGTAAAACTGGGGTCTTGATTTGCTCAAAAGCATGTTTTGGGATTATGGCACGCAAGGTGCATTGATGAGTACAAGACCAAGGTTTTAAGATGTCCCAAAAGCGAGTTTTGGGAACCCTACTTTCTATGTGCAAGATATGTGCTAAGTTTAAGCATGTTATGTATAAGCATTAGTACAAGTTAAGTGTATTACTTTTTAAGTGGCATGTACCGGGCACAAGGCCCAACTAGGTAAGCTAGTAGACGCTCTATTAGGGTTCGGTGGCTAACTACCCCGAAACCTATTAGGAATGCGCGCATTGGTACTATGCCGGGCCCAAAGGAGGATGGTTATGTTAGGACCTTGTCGTTTAGCTAGAGGGGGTGAATAGCTTCTTCTCGATTTTCTCTTCCTACACGTGTTAGCAAGTGCAAGCGAAAAACTAAAATATAAACTAACACAAACCGTTTACGTGGTTCGGAGATAAGACTCCTACTCCACGGCTGTCCGTAAGGTGGACGATCCCAATTCGTCGGTGGATGAGTCCCCGGAAGACCTCCGGCTAGCTCTTGTCGCTCCTTGTGGGTGGTGAAACCTTGCCACAAACCCTCGACAATACCTGAGCACTAGAAGACTACTAATAAACTCTATCCAAGCTTATTTCGTCAAAAACTCTCAGCCAAAATCCAGCTCTCTTAAATAAAACTCAAGGCTGAAAAGACCGTTACCAGTCGACTGGTCCCACTTTGATTCGAACATTACAGCCTAACGTTCGAATTTCAGCTGCCATCAGTCGACTGGTCCTTGACCAGTCGACTGATCTTTCTGTGGACTTCATCAGTCGACTGATTAAGCATCAGTCCACTGGTCCACCCCCATACCTAAGGTTTCCCTTCCCCGAGTACATTTCTTTCAGCACTCAAACCCTAGGATTTTCTTCCCAAGTACAATTCCCTCAGCACTCGACCCCTCACGACTCAGTTGACTCTCCATTCAACAACCTCGACCTGTTGCCTTCAAGCCCTCTTTGACTTTGGCTCTCGTCCCTCAGATGTATGCAAGCCCACGACCTATCTCCCATGCCATCCTTCGCGTATGCTCGAAGTCCGCTTCCCTCGGCTCATCGTCCCTACTTTGTCCACGGTCCCTCGGATGCATACAAGCCCATGGCTTATCTCCTCACACCATCCTTCATCGGACCCGGAGCCATCCAACTAAGTCCATGTGTATCCTGCAAACTTTCACACTCAAATACACATATCAAATACAAGGGTGAACCTAACTTAAACCCTTTGCCCAAACATCAAAACACATGGTCACTCTGGACCATAGATTGCCCCTACAATCTCTCCCTTTTTGATGTTTGGCAATACGTTTAAGTTAGGGAAAACAAATAGCAAATACAATGCTAATAACCATCAAATAACAAATATGCATGGAACCTATCACAAGGCATCCTCACACCTAACCTCCCCAAGAGTTTAGGACTTTTACTAAAATGGGGTTTTTAAGAACCTCTCTAAGGCTCCCCCTATATTGGACTTACAAAGGCTTTTTAAGAACCTCTCCAAGATTCCCCTTACACCACCAAATGAGCAACAATGCTCCCCCTTTACCTAAGCTCCCCCTTGACTTAGGATTTCTTGCAAAGGCGTGTTTGGTTTCCCACTTAAACCCAACACTTCTCCCCCTTTGCCACACATCAAAAAGATTGTCCCAAACAATATTACCCCTTGGTATCAATGAAGAATACCTTCTTTTTCTGAAAATCTCCTAGAAATCAAAAACTAGAAGGACCAGTCGACTGAGATAGTTACCAGTCTACTGGTGCCTTCAAATTGCAATCCCACAGAAAGATCAGTCGATTGCCCCCTGGGGCAGTCGACTGATACGTCTCAGTCTGAATATTTCAGCTTCTGAGCTGAAATTCAAAAATACACAAAAAATTCCACACATCTCCAAATATTCTCAAATTTTGTGGAGAAGTTTGTGGTACCCGTGTCTACTTGGAAAAAATACATTCAGAAATGTATCTATCACCATTCCAAAGATTAACACAAAACCCAAAACTATATAAATGGTTCAATTGAACCTAGACCTAAAGTCCTAGTCTTGACCTCCTCTTGATGTCTCTGCCCATACCAAACCACAATGCATCCCTAGCATTTGTTTATATGACATCTATACATCGAAAATCAATTTCTATGCTCTATGACCCCAATGCCATATTTTCATCCATGAAACTCAAACCCAATGTGCCAAATCCTTAGGATTACGACTTCAAATCCGTCTCTATATCCTTTGGCACACTCCATGACCCATCTAGACTTCCGAGAGAAATCCTCCCGAGATCCATAGACCATGGGTCCCAACTTGACTCCTAGAGCTCCCTCTTAAGCTCTTAGCCTTAGCCACCTCCCTAGGTAACTCACTCATAAACACAATGCCACACCGGTGTACCTCCGGTGACTTTTGGCCTACACCCTTAACCTTCTTAACCTTGGACCACTTGTCCTTAGTTAAGACTTTCTCCTTGCTTTTAAATGGCATCCCCTTGCCAATTTTGGACTTCCCCTCCTTGCCATAGTTATATGCTACCCTAGCATATTTCTTTTCATTGGCATTGGAGAACTTAGATTGGTATCCTAGACCCGATCTATCATTGTTGGGTTTTTGACTACCCAATCCCATACCTAAACCCTTTGATCCAATAGTGAATCTATCTATGGTTTTCTCCATTTCTTCAAGTCTTGCCCTTAAGTCTTGATTTTTCAACTCTAGAGCTCTAACCCTAGAGTCAACATGTCCACCTTGGACATTCCTAGACCTACCCACTTTCCTGGGCATATGTCTCCCCTTCTTGGGATTTGTGCCTTGATCATTAACCACCTTCCTTCTCTTAGGCATGGTAGTTTAGGTCTTTCTTGGTCTAGCTTTGGGTAATGATTTCCTAGAATTATCTTCCTTGTTAACCCTATTCCTATCATCATACTTAAATCCATGATTATTCTTAACAAGCATATAAGAATTGAAAATTAGATTTAATTTTAAATAAGGGATTACCTTCCCTTGTACCTTTGAAGCTTCCCTTTGACTTGAGCTCCTCTTCTTTTTTAATTTCTTGATTTCTCCTTTCTTTGGGCACTTGGTGTGGTAGTGTCCATGCTCACCACACGTGAAGCAAATTATATGCTTCTTATCCTTGTTTGCTCCATCCCTACAACTCATGTTAGTTTTCAAACTATTTGAATTGAGTTTAGGGTTTACCTCCTTTTTCTTACCCAATGAACACTTGTCCTTGTAGTGCCCCTTTTGATTGCACCCAAAGCAAATTATGTGATCCTTTGACTTTGCTTTGATGGAGGTGGAAGCTTCTTCTCGCTCTGACATTGAGGATGGTCTCTCTTCCCCCTCAATCCTTGAAGTGGAGACTTCTTCTATTTCTTCCTCACTTGAGGATGTGGACGATTCTACCTTCTCTGCCTCTTCGGATGTTGAACTTGACTCAACTTCCGATTGGTCCTTCTCCTTCTCTTGGACCAATGCCCCCTCTTCCTTGGGCTCTTCTTCTCCTTATCTTTGTGTAGAATTTTCATACAAAGCTATCACCTTTCTCCATAGCTCATATGCATTCTTGTATTCTCCTATATTTGACACGATATATGAAGGTAATAAATTTAATACATTGCTAGTTACCTCCTTATCCGCCTCCGTTTCCTCCGTTTGATCCTTGGTCCAATACCGAGTTCGAAGGCGTTTTCCCTTTTTGTCCGTTGGAACTTCAAATGGAACTTCCAATGCGGTCCAATGGTCCCAATCCATTTGGAACCATGTCTCCAATTGCTTCCTCCAATACTCGAAGTCATCTCGATCATATGGAGGTGGGATCCGAGTATCCCATCCAAGTGGACCTTCCAAATCCATCTTCCTCTAGCACCTTTTGCTCTCTCGGCGGTTAGTCCGTAGACGAGCGAACCTCACTCTGATACCACCTGTTAGGACCTTGTCATTTAGCTAGAGGAAGGGGGCGAATAGCTTCTTCTCGATTTTCTCTTCCTACATGTGTTATCAAGTGCAAGCGAAAAACTAAAACATAAACTAAAACAATGCTAACACAAATCGTTTACGTAGTTTGGAGATAAGGCTCCTACTCCACGGTTGTCTGTAAGGTGGACGATCCTGATCCGTCGGTGGATGAGTCCCCAGAAGACCTCTGGCTAGCTCTTGTCGCTCCTTGTGGGTGGAGAAACCTCGTGACAAACCCTCGACAATACCTAAGCACTAGAAGACTACTAATGAGCTCTATCCAAGCTTATTTCGTCAAGAACTCTCAGCCAAAACCGAGCTCTATTTAAATAGAGCTTAAGGCTGAAAAGACCGTTACCAATTGACTGGTCCAAGGCCAGTCGACTGGTCCCACTTTGATTCGAACGTTACAACCTAACTTCGAATTTCAGCTGCCATCAGTCGACTTGTCCTTGACCAGTCGACTGATCTTTCTATAGACTTCATCAGTCGACTAATCAAGCATCAGTCGACTGGTCCACCCCCATACCTAAGGTTTTCCTTCCCCGAGTATATTTCTCTCAGCACTCAAACCCTAGGATTTCCTTCCCGAGTACAATTCCCTCAGCACTCGACCCCTCACAACTCAATTGACTCTCCATTCAGCAACCTCGACCTGTTGCCTTCAAGCTCTCTTTGACTTTGGCTCTCGTCCCTCAGATGCATGCAAGCCCACCGCCTGTGTCCCATGCTGTCCTTCGCGTATGCCTTGAAGTCCGCTTCCCTCGGCTTATCGTCTCTGCTTTGTCCACGGTCCCTCGGATGCATACAAGCCCACGTCTTGTCTCCTCACACCATCCTTCATCAGACCCGGAGCCATCCAACTAAGTCCATGTGTATCCTGCAAACTTGCACACTCAAATACACATATCAAATACAAGGGTGAACCTAGCTTAAACCTTTTGCCCAAACATCAAAACACATGGTCACTCCGGACCATATATTGCCCCTACAGTTTATTATTTTGAAGTATATGATGTATAAGAGTATAAGTTTCAAGTTTTCCATAGCTAGTATTTATTTCAAGCAAGTTAAGCATTGTCAGTTCAAGCAAAGTTTTCAAATGCAAGCATTTGTTACAAATGTATTCATGAGCATTTTTCATGTTAAAGAATAGCATTTTAGTTACATATGTTTTAAAGCGAGCATCAACATGTTTTATATCGACTGCATGTTTTGTGAGATAGGTATCTACTTACTAAGCCATTTGCTTATAGTTTGCATCCTTTTATTGCTGATAAAAGTAAAGAAATGATGGAAGGCAAGAAGGCTAAAGGATGCATGATTCATGTCAGTGGCGGCGGAACCGTGGAGTGAGATCCTTCGGGATGAGTTTCTTTAGTGTTTTAAACTCTAAATAATAGATCTTGATGAGTACTTATGAGTTTATGTTAGTAGTTTACTTCCGCAAAGACTTTAAGTTTGAGTGGTTAATTTGGAGTTTGAAATGCATGCCAATGGAGTATGATTATGGTTTATTATGTTGTGAGTCTATAATCTTGTTGTGTAGTTGAAATAGAATATATATATCACGTGATCGGTGTTTCTGAAATCTGGAAACTGCAGTTCCAGGCGTATCAGTCGACTGCTTCAGATAGCAGTCGACTGCTCTCGAGAAATCGAGGGAACAGAAACATTGGTCGAGTGATTCCCAAGCTGAGTCGACTACACCAGTCGACTGGTAACCCCATTAGTCAACTGGTGCTATTGTAAAAGAGAAAGAGTTGTTGGGCTTATGGTTAGTTGTTGGGTCTTGCTACAAGAGGTCTAGGGGTCAAATCCTGACAAAGCTAGCAAGAATTAAATTTTTTTTTAATTTGGGTAGATAGTCGACTCCCACCAGTTGACTGCTCAAGGCCCAGCAGTAAAGTCAACGTAACGACTCTATAAGGTCGAGGTTAGTAAGAGAGGGTCGTTTTCCGCCACACTGACATCAAGCATCCATCCTGCCGCCTACCAAGTAAGAAAGTGCATATGTTTAATTTTATGTGCATGTTTAGTTTTAAATATATGTCTTTTCTATGAGTATAATGATAGTATGATGATATGAGTATGATGATAGTGAAGTAATGTCCTGTCTCTATGAGTATGCTGATATGACCAAGAATTAAATTTGTTTTTTTAATTTGGGTAGATAGTCGACTCCCACCAGTCGACTGCTCAAGGCCCAGCAGTAAAGTCAACGTAATGGCCCTATAAGGTTGAGGTTAGTAAGAGAGGGTTATTTTCCGCCACACTGACATCAAGCATCCATCTTGCCGCCTACCAAGTAAGAAAGTGCATATGTTTAATTTTATGTGCATGTTTAGTTTTAAGTACATGTCTTTTCCATGAGTATGATGATAGTATGATGATATGAGTATGATGATAGTGAAGTAATGTCCTGTCTCTATGAGTATGATGATAAGTAAGGCCCACCTTCTCTTTATGATATAATAGTATGAGAATGGCAAGGGGATGTCCTAGAAAGGCCCAAAACGAGGAGCGAGCTCCTAGAGGGTAAGAGGCAGAGTCAGTACCACTACCAAATCTCTTAGAGGTGGTGGCTTAGTTACAGAGGTAGTTAGCATAACAACAGCAAGTTATTGCCACCATGATGGCTAACCAGTAGGCCACTCCTGTTACCCTACCGGTGGCGAATGTAGTGACACTAGTTGTGACCGAAGACCCATCAGTTACATCTGTAGTCCCGACAAGGGCGGTAAGGCAAGAAGCATACCTCATCCAGTGGTAGAAACTAAAGCCAGGGAACTTCTCAGGCACAAGCGAACAATGGGATGCTCAAGCATGGTTCAAAAACTTTGGAAAGCATAGTAGAGCTACTGGACTGGCCTGAGGTAGAGAAGATAAAGTGCGCATCTTTCTGCCTTACGGGAGATGTTAGAATGTGGTGGGAGAGAGTCAAGGCCAAGAGAAATGTCAGCCAGATGACATGGGCCGACTTCGAGACCGAGTTCTTCGAAGAATACTTTCACATGCGAGTAACCAACAAGCATTATGATGAATTCATGGAGTTCAGACAAGGAGAACTTAGACAAAGAGAACTGTCCATGGATGAAGCAGTGAGGAAGTTCAACCGACTAGCTTGTCTGTGCCCAGAGCTAGTTGGCACTGAAAGAGAAAGAGTCAAGCTAATGCTCAAGATGTTAAGGCCTGAGATAGCGTTAAATGTGGCTAGCGGTGTTAATAGGCCGCAAACCTCAGATGAACTGATAAGTAGTTCTTTAATCACTGAGCATTTCTTAAACAGTTACTTAAACTGTATAAAGGCCACCAGTATGCAATAGAAGCAAGTACCAGTCCAGAGATCCCAGGGTAACCCGCAGAACTGGAAAGGGAACCCCAAATAAAAGGAAGCAGTGGGACAAAGGACTTCTTGGGGCTAAGAGCTATACCAATTTGGATTTCCAATCGAGAACTCTATAGTGATTTAGTAGTCCTTGAGATGAAGGATTACGATATCATTTTAGGGATGGATTTCTTGAGTAAGTCCAGTGCCTCTATTGAATGTCGCAAAAGAAGAGTAAAGTTCACATCAGAAGCAGAACTTCCGTTCAAGATTGTCGGAGACCCAAAGAGAAAGACAAAAAAGTTTCTTTCTAACCTACAAGCTCACAAGATGGTAGATAATGGATGTTCTGGTTATTTAGCACACATAGTAGATGTAAGGTAAAGAGAAGGACTGAAGAAAGAAGACGTACGAGTAGTTTGTGATTATCCAGAGGTGTTTCCTGAAGAGTTACCAAGACTGCCTCTGCACCGAGAAATTAAATTTGAAATTGAGTTGGCCCCAGGTACCAACCCGATTTCAAAGGCACCTTATCGTATGGCGCCAGCAGAATTAAAGGAGATGCAAGAGTAATTACAGGAGTTACTCAACAAGGGTTTCATCCGCCTTAGTCATTCACACTGGGGAGCTCCCGTATTGTTCATAAAGAAGAAAGATGGATCTATGCGAATGTGCATAGATTATCGAGCCCTGAACAAAGTGACTATCAAGAACAGATATCCTTTGCCAAGGATAGATGATTTATTTGATCAGTTGAAGGGGGCAACCGTGTTCTCTAAGATAGATTTGCGGTCAGGTTACCATCAACTCAGAGTCAAGGAGAGTGATGTGCCAAGAACTGCTTTCCGAACATGGTATGGACACTACGAGTTTGTGGTCATGCCCTTTAGAGTGACGAACGCCCCTGCAACCTTCATGGATCTAATGAATCGAGTATTCAAGGAGTTTCTTGATAAGTTCATCATAGTCTTCATTGATGATATCCTAGTCTATTCAAAGTCTCAGGAAGAACATGACGAACATCTGAGAGTAGTGTTGAAGACTCTACAGCAGCAGAAGTTATATGCCAAGTTCACAAAGTGTGAATTCTGGCTTGACCAAGTGGCTTTCCTAGGCCACACATTTCCAAGGAAGGAATCATGGTAGACCCAGCAAAGATTGAAGCAGTTAGTAATTGAGGTCGACCAAAGAATACTAGTGAGATCCGAAGCTTTCTGGGCTTAGCAGGGTATTATAGAAGATTCATGGAGGACTTTTCCAAGATAGCTTCTTCACTAACAACCCTTACCAGAAAAAATAAGAAGTATGAGTAGACTGAAGATTATGAGCAGAGTTTCATCGAGTTGAAGAAAAGATTGACAAGTGCTCCCATTCTTACAGTTCCAGAAAGTGATAGAAGTTTCGGCATATATAGTGATGCCTTAAAACTGGGACTTGGAGTTGTACTCATGCAAGAAGGCAAGGTCATTGCTTATGCCTCCAAGCAACTCAAAGATTATGAAAAGAACTACCCTACTCATGATCTTGAGTTAGCAGCAGTAGTCTTTGCTCTCAAAATGTGGAGATATTACTTGTACGGAGTCTAGTGCAAGATTTACACAGATTATCAGAGTCTGAGATATTTCTTCACCCAGAAGGACCTAAATATGAGACAGCGAGGTGGCTGGAGTTAGTTAAAGATTATGACTGTGAAATCTTCTACGACCCTGGTAAAGCAAATAGAGTAGCTGATGCGTTAAGTAGAAAGACTTGCACAACCTTGATGTCGCTGTCATCACTGTCACCACCACTACAGAATGAGAAAGTAGATTATGGAGTTGAGATTATAGATGGGCAACTCTCAGTATTGACATTAGAGCAACTCTGCTTGAGGATATATAGAAAAAGCAAGATCAAGATTCTGGTATTCAAAAGATCAAGCAGGAGATGCAAGAAGAGGAAAATAAGGAATTTAGAGTATCTGATAGTGGGTTACTCTATTATGGTGACCGTCTATGTGTCCCCAATAGGAGGAGTTGAGGAAGAGGATTCTTGAGGAAGCCCATAGTACCCCTACTCTATACACCCTGGTTCTACCAAAATGTACCAGGATTTGAAAAGAAGATTTTGGTGGTCTGGAATGAAAAGAGATGTAGCTAAGTATGTCAGTACCTGTCTGATGTGCCAAAGAGTGAAAGCAGAACACCAGAGGCCAGGGGGAGTCCTACAGCCCATACAGATTCCAGAGTGGAAATGGGAAGATATAGCCATGGACTTCATTGTTGGTCTACCAAAAACAACAAATGACTATATGCAATCTAGGTAATTGTAGATAGATTGACCAAGTCTGCCTATTTCTTGGCAATCAAAGTGTCTTACTCAATAGAGATACTAGCCCAGTTATATGTTCAGGAAGTGATCCGATTACACAGAGTTCCGAATACCATTATCTCCGATAGAGATGGTCGTTTCACTTCGCACTTTTGGGAGTGTGTACAGACGGCACATGGCACCAAACTGAAGTTTCGCATAACTTTCCATCCTCAGACTGATGGGCAGACAGAAAGAGTTAATCAAGTTTTAGAAGATATGCTTAGAGCTTGTGCATTGGATTTCAAGGGCAGTTGGTGTAAGCATTTATGTTTAGCTGAGTTCGCCTACAATAACTGTTATCAAGCTACTATTGGTATAGCGCCTTATGAAGCTCTTTATTGTAGAAGGTGCAGATCTCCTATTTGTTAGCATGAAAGTAGTGAGAAGAAGGAAATGGGGTATGAGACTGACCTTATTAATGATACCACAGAAGCTATAAAGAGCATCTGCCTAAGAATAGATACTCCTCAGAGTAGGCAGAAGAGTTATGCTGATGTGCGACGTAGACCGTTGGAGTTCAAAGTTGGGGATACAATTTTCCTCAAGTAGCTCCCATGCAAGACGTAATGAGATTTGGAAAGAAAGGCAAGCTAAGTCCTCGTTACATAGGACCCTACCTAGTAACAAAAAGAGTTGGCAAGGTAGCTTATGAGTTAGAGCTACCTCCAGAGATGTCAGCTATTCACAATGTGTTCCATGTGTCAATGCTCAAGAAACATATCCCAGATGCCAACCAAGTGATTGATCTATAGATGGTACAAGTTCAAGAAGATCTCAGTTACGAAAGTCGACCTATTCAGATAATAGATCGAGCAGTTAAGAAACTGAGGAACAAAGAGGTACCCTTAGTGAAGGTTCTGTGGCTAAACCAGAAGTACGAAGAGGCAACTTAGGAAACAGAAGATAGCATGAGGCAAAAATATCCGGAGCTATTCTATGTTCGAGGAAGAACTTTTCATAAGGTAGGGACAATTGTAACACCTAGAATTTTTCCAGCATTTTTTCCAGAAATTTTTCCAAAATAAAAAGAAACTAAAAATTTCTTTGAAAAGGGGCAAAGCCAAGACTCAAACCCGCGACCCTCGGTTAGGGTTGGTTTTGAGTTTCCATTAGGGGTGGTAATCATCTCACTTGAATATGGAATCGATATTAGATAAGTAATAGTAAGCGCCCTTTATGGGAGAAGGTTCAACTTCCACTTAGTATATAAAGGATGGAAAGGAGAGAAAACCAAGCCTCCTTCTTCTTCCCTACGAAAACAAAGAAAGGAGAAGTTAGGGTTTCTTGCCAAGAGGAAGCTATGGTTCTCTTATAGTGTCAAGGGTTGGAGGATCGCACATGAAAGAAGTTCCTACGCCAGTGTAGTAAGTTTAGAAGCACAAGGATGTAAGTAGATCATTCACCTGTAATAAAAGTAGTTTTCGTGTGATTCTAAACATGATTCTAAGTCTTTTTATGATGTGATCATAGTATAAAAAGACCAAGGTCTTGATTTGCTTAAAAGCAAGTTTTGGGATTTTGGCACGCACGGTGCTCGATGGAACTACAAAGTAAAACCGGGGTCTTGATTTGCCCAAAAGCAAGTTTTGGGATTATGGCACGCAAGGTGCATTGATGAGTACAAGACCAAGGTTTTAAGATGTCCCAAAAGCGAGTTTTGGGAACCCAACTTTCTATGTGTAAGATATGTGCTAAGTGTTGGTGCAGGAAGCACCATATCGAACCTTGTTTTGATATTGACAAAGGATTCAAAGTTAAGTATTATTTGTGATCTAATAAAGTTACTCAAGTGTGCAGGAAAGTCTAGTTAATCTAGGCAAGAAGTCCTGGCCGCGGGCTGGGCAACTAAGTCCTGACGTAAGGTTGGGCACTAAGTCCTGGCCGAGGGCTGGACACCTAAGACTTGACCAAGGGTTGGACACTAAGACCTGGCCGAAGGCTGGACACCAAAGACCTTGTTCGAGGAATTGGGCACTAAGATCTGGCCGAGGGTTGGGCACTGAAGACCTGGTTCGAGGAATTGGGCACTAAGTCCTGGTCACGGACTGGGCACGAAGACCTAGTGAGTAAAGCTGGGCAAAAGTCCAACCGGAGGAGCCGGTTGGCAAAAAGGTAAATTCTCCTGAGAGGAGTAGGTGAGGGCGCGTTCCCCGTCGAGGGAACATTAGGTGTCGGTTCGACCTAGGGTTCCATTTGGGAGACCCGAAGTCAGAACCAAGACAGCTACGGCTGTAAATATTGACTAATATTCTTGCTTTGGTTGTTTTGGAACTAACCTTGGTTGCAGGACCGAAGGAGTGTGTGCCTACAGCTCAGAATGCCCCAAAGGAAGGGGGTAAGAAGCTGGGCTAGGCGCCCGGGAGGACCCGGGCGCCCAAGGTCAAAGCCAAAGAGTAATCGAAGCAAAATCAGCCACGAAGCCAGCGGACCAAGTCAAGCTAGGCGCCCAGAGGTCCCGGGCGCCCCAGTCAGCTCCAGAGGCCGATTCGAAGGGGATAAGCGCTGACCGAGCTGCAGATGAAGGTTCACCGATCTGAAGGCACGTGTCAGGCGCCCCTGACGTCCCAGGTGCCCCGACGTCCCAGGCGCCCCCAGGAGCACTATAAAAGGGGCTCGACCCCAAGGCTTCTAGAACACAACTTTGTAATGCCTCCAAGCTTTTCGTTCAAGCGTTCTGCTCCGGCAAACTCCGATCTCGAGATTCCAGCCCCGACGACGACCCTCTGCTCCGAAGTACAATTCACATCGGGTGTCGATAACGAAAAGTGTAACTTTTTTATTTACTACAATATTCTTGTACCAAAATTTGTAAACCTTTGCGCGATTATAGAATTGGCCGCAGTAAATGGTCAAGGACCGTGGGCCTTGGAGTAGGAGCCGATTGCGACTCCGAACCAAGTAAAAGACTTGTGTTCTTTGCATGATTGTTTTGTTTTCCGCTGCATTTACTCTTTAATTAATCCGAAGAAAAAGTTTTAATGATATTCACCCCCCCTCTATCGTTTTCTCGATCCAACACTAAGTTTAAGCATGTTATGTATAAGCATGAGTGTATAAGCATGGAGTAACCTCTCCACAGCGTTTCAACAGAATGAAAGATTAAGTACAGAGAAACACGAGAAGGAATCTTACAGAGCACTTAGGACAGCAAGAACACAAGCAAACTCCTCACCGAGCTCCACTCAGCACAAATCTCACACAAGAACTCCCTGCTCTTCGTGTCTTCTTGCTGATGGAATCGCCAAGCTCCTTGTTTCTTCCAGGTGCTCAAGTATCAGAATGTTGCTCAAGATTCACAGTTGCTTGCTCAAGATCAGAGTTGTCACAAGAGCAGAAGAGTTGTAACAAAAACCCAAGAGTCCTCCTCTTCGTCTTCCCCACCAGCTCTTAAGTCTCTGCTCAAAACCTAGGTCACAGGCGCCTCTGCAGCTCCCAGCTGCTCATCAGCTTGTCTGCAACAACCTCAGCTACTCCTGACCTCATCTGGACTCACTGAACTCTCCAGCCAAGCCCAGGTCAGCTCGTCAGCTTCCATCCGTTGCCAGCCCGCGCCATTCGTTGTAACCTGAGAAGAAGAAATGGATAAACCTGCTCAAAGGAAAGACTCCCATTGACCCTCCTTGAGTGTTTGAATCCATCCCTGTCATCTTCACACTTAACAGAGGTTTAGCAAATGAAATCAAAGTTACATCAGTGATAGCAGAGAAAATCAGAATGAAATCAGTAGGAAATCAGAACATAATCAGACGTCTGACAGCGGATTTGAATTAAAGCTGTCAGCTACTGATCGGTCACCAGACCGATCAGAGGGACTCCTGATCGATCACCAGACCGATCAGGATGGGTCTAGACTGATTAGGCTCCAGCCTGATCAGGTCCCCACTGAGGAATCAGAAATCGCGACTTCTTCGTGATCGATCACCAGACCGATCCCAAGTCGTGGATCGGTCACCAGACCGATCCACCCCATTGTAGAGTGATTTTCCAGCTTCGCAGTCCAAACCTCCTGATCGGTCACCAGACCGATCAGGATGTGGCCTAATCAGTCTGGGGACCGATCAGAGCACCTCCTGATCGATTAGGCTCCAGCCTGATCGGTTGTAGTGAGAAGCTCGCGACAATTGATCGTTCACCAGAACGATCTGAATAGTCTCCCTGATCGGTCACCGGACCGATCAGGAGACGATTAGTAGCCTCACAAAGTCACTGTATGCTCCCTGATCGGTCACCAGACCGATCAGACATAGCTGGATCGGTCACCAGACCGATCCACGAGGGAACACCGTGCCAACTTCCCTGATCGGTCACCAGACCGATCCAGGTAAGGTCAAATCCACTCTAAGTCAAGAGAACGGGCTCCCAGCCTTCTCTGACTCATGCTCAGTCCCCCGGACCAAGACTCCATGCCCAGTTTCACTCACCGGGACTTCAACCTAGCTTCCCAAGCTAGGACCTGGCTTCACTCACCAGGATTTCATCAATCCTAGCTTCCCAAGCTAGGACTTGGCCCTCCAAGCCTGGGTTTCATCCAACCTAGCTTCCCAAGCTAGGACCTGGCCCTCCAAGCCAGGGTTTCATCCAACCTAGCCCTCCAAGCTAGGACCTGGCCCTCCAAGCTAGGATTTCATCCAACCTAGCTTCCCAAGCCGGGATTTCATCCAACCTAGCTTCTCAAGTTAGGACCTGGTTTCCCAAGCCAGGATTTCATCCAACCTAGCTTCTCAAGATATGACCTGGCTTCCCAAGCCAGGATTTCATCCAACCTAGCTTCTCATGCTAGGACATGGCTTCCCAAGCCAAGATTTCCACCTAGTCCCACTAGGTCTTTTCCACTCCACCTAGTCCCACTAGGTGTGACTAGTCCCCGACCAAGACTTAATCCAATCATCTCATTAACCTAAACTAAAATTGGTGTCAACACCAAAACAAGAATCAGGGTTCCAGGATTTCATCCAACCTAGCTTCTCAAGATATGACCTGGCTTCCCAAGCCAGGATTTCATCCAACCTAGCTTCTCATGCTAGGACATGGCTTCCCAAGCCAAGATTTCCACCTAGTCCCACTAGGTCTTTTCCACTCCACCTAGTCCCACTAGGTGTGACTAGTCCCCGACCAAGACTTAATCTAATCATCTCATTAACCTAAACTAAAATTGGTGTCAACACCAAAACAAGAATCAGGGTCAGACTGCATCAACAATCTCCCCCTTTTTGTTGTTTGACAACCCGATTTTATTTTTAGGAATTTGAATTCAATTTTCTCAAATTTCAGAATCGTAGGAGAATCAGGATCCTCCCCCTACAACAGTTAAACTCGTAGTAGTCCTAAACTTAACCAACCACACTCTCCCTCTTTGTCAAACACCGAAAAGGGTGTAAACTGGTTTTAAGTTAAAAACTCTCCCTCAAACCTAGGGGTTCTCCCATAACAACAAAGATATGATCTAATTTTGAGGGTATATGAACACATATGATAAATGTAAAGCAAGATAAACCAATCATATGCATCATATGAATCAAGGAATAGAAATAAAACAAGAACTAGTAATAAGCATGGAGTAGCAAGTCATACATGGAAATAGTCATAAAGTCAGATGCATAACACATCATCAAAGCACAGTCAAATACAACACCAAGTAATGACAATCAGATCACAAGTCATAATAGTCAACATCAAAATCATCAATCCTCGGGCGGGGGGGGGGGGGTCATCGTCAGATGTATCATCAATAAGTATGATGCTCCCTGGTGCAGTGCTGCTGGAGGGCGCAGCTCCAGAAGATGAAGGCTGGTACGGATGACCAGCAGTCCAAGCGCGCCACTCCTCGTACCACGCCTCCTGCTGGGAGCGGACCCCAGAGACGTCGGACTCGATCGTGAGCAATCTGCGGTCGAAAGACTGAAACTCAGAGCGGACCTCCTATTGCTAGAGCTCTGTCATATGAAGACCATGCTGGATCGTCTGCTCCAGCTCCGCAATCTGCCAACGAAGATCCAGATCCAGCTCATAGTGGCCCTCTGCAGCAGTGGGCGGCTCCTGATGAAAAGCCGGGGCTGCGGGTATCTGAACATGGGTCGCCCTAGGTAATTCCCCCAGACCTCTCCTATCCTTCCACCTCAGCCCTTGCGGTCCGACGATAATGCCAGATTGGGCCAACGCGCGTCGGCCAAGTCGCCAGTCCTGCCGACCCATCGGCACGATCCTACCCTGTGACACGTTGATACCGACCGAATGAAGTCAGACAGTAATGATATGTCCAAACGGCATGTAAACCGTCTGACGACCGATCTGATTGTAGGTGATGATGGAGAAATAGATGGTTGCTATGATGTCAAAGTCTAACTGCCTATGCATCCCGTATAGCATCAAGCAGTGGAATTAGCAAATTTCTGCTAAGGGCTTTGAAGTAATAGGTATCAGACAGTTAGTGATAATTTTAAACAGGACATAATCAGCGGGGGAAAGACTGAGAGCGACAAATGTGGGAAAATCACCGGCAGGCTCACCGGGACCCCTCGGCCTGGGATGGCCGAAAAAGTACTCGTGGATAGAGTCAGGAGTGACTCCATCGAAAGGAACTGGTAGAGGATTCGGAAGATAAGGGTAATGCGGAAAATCATTATCTGAATGACGACAAGCGAGAAAGTTAGTGAACGTTGATAAATCAAAATCGAGGTTGATACAGGCCACTCGGGTCCTATACCCCGTACCCTCTCCACTGACCATGTTGTTATAAAATTCGGAGACTAAATCAAAATTTATTGGCCGCTCAAGGAAGAGAATGCATCCTAGCTCATAGAACTCAATTATCTGGCGTACTGAAGGACAGTGTTCGTAAACAAACTCTCGGTCAACAGTACGACAAGGTAGGAGTTTGAAGGTTCGACTGTAAAAGAAAAATTCGAAATGAGCATTTTGAAATCGGTCATCAGGAGGAGGTTGGGGTCTAGCAGAAGAGGGAGCCCCGGATCGGGAGGTACCCTCAGTCGGTTCTTTACCTTTAGAAGATTTTCTAAAGTTGGATAGAGATCATGGCAACAGATTGGATCAAGATAAGTAAGTTGAACATTGGTAAGATTACGAAACAAGTTTAAAATGATGAATCAAGATTAAGATCAAGACAAATAATTTGATCAATCCAGTGTAAGATCACGACATAAGTTGATAACCATGGCACACACAAATTTGATCATGTAAAGAGGGTGTGATCAATAATCAAGTGACAATAGGGTTTGATCATATGGGTAAGGCACGGCAAGGGCAAGGTCACGGCAAAGGATGACAAAAACACACCACAAGTAAACAACATGGTTACCCACAAGAAAAATGATTTATGGAGTAATCAACACGATAAACCAAAAGAAATCTTCTTACTTAGGTGCCATTTGCTTGGTCGAGTTGGTTGATGGAAATATAGACGACCTAGCGCAAGCACTTCAGAAACGAGAGAAGCTTGCTGCTAAGAAGTCCAGACACAGCACAAAAGTTGCAGAAAGCTCACGGTTGTGGTTCGCAAGGAAGAGCCGATCCGCAAGAACAAAAGCTACCTTACACCTCGAGACAAATCGTAGGAAGCTTGAGCAGGAAACACTCGAGCGCCAACTCAAGAACTCACACACGGAGAAGATTGCAGGGAGAGAGCTCACGCGCAGGCAGAAGAGGAAGAAGAGATTTTGGTCGGCTAGGGTTAAGGAATAAGGTGGATACGTGATTAATCGAGTTGGTGGACCGATCACCAACCAAGATTTAATGCGATCGAACGGATCACCGTTCGATCCAGGAATGCCCAGACCGATTAGGCTCCTGCCTGATCGGTCTGGCTTGGTCCTGATCGATCGAGTGACCGATCAGGCAAGCCCCTGATCGGTCTGCCGATCGATCAGGGAGCGAACAGAGAGTTGGCGAAATTTTCTGTGACCCTCCTAATCGGTCGGTGGACCGATCCACAAGGGGGCCAGATTGGTCTGTGGACCGATCCAGGCCAACACAGGGTGATTTCTGTGATTAATCGAGAAATTGCTTGATCGGTCCTTTGGACCGATCAAACCTACTCCTGATCGGTCTGTGGACCGATCAGCCCTACATCTGATCGGTCTGTGGATCGATCAGGTATCAGAGATTTTCTGATACGATTTCAGAACTTTCAGTTTCAAATTTCGGATCGAATTCTGATACGATCAAGTGGAAGATTATCGACCTTGGAGCAGTTTCCTTGACGATAATTGATCCTTGAACAAGGATCAAAGGTCCTTATGGATTTAACACATCAATTTGCTCCACCCAAGTGAAGTCAAATTCAATCACAAACATCCATTCAATGTTTAACCAAGTTTGTATCAAAATAAAGTCTCCAATCAAGTTTCTTTGATTGGAATGTCCAAGTATGATCATGGAGCCAAGTACACATATGTTATGCATTGGTTTTCCCCATACTTGGTCAACTTAGTGATTATTGTCTTGTCAACCTAAAGGGATGCATTGACATTTTGAGTAATTAGGTTGATCCTAGCATCTCACCACATTTCTAGCAAACAAAAATATTTTGTTAAACCTTATAGTTTGTGTGAGATGTCCCCAAGTTGCCCAATAATTGTTCCCAACAATTTGAATTGATCATGAAGGGTTTTAAATGCTTGTTAATCCTATGAAGCGCGACACATTCCCAATTCCCTTCGCAAGAAACTAAACTCATTCTCGGGGAGTGGTTTAGTGAAAATGTCCGCTAGATTCGATTTGGAATCTACATGTGAGAGTACAATATCTCCTCTAGAAACATGATTTCTAATGAAGTGGTGACGCACTTCAATATGCTTGGTTCTAGAATGATGGACTGGATTCTTTGTTAGGTTTATCGTGCTTATGTTGTCACACAACACTTGCACACCCTTGTAGGTTAATCCATAGTCCTCTAGTGTATGAATCATCCACAACAATTGCGATACCCTCTCTCCCATGGCGATATATTCTGCCTCGGTCGTGGAGAGAGCAACACAATGTTGCTTCCGACTTGACCAACTAACTAATCATGATCCTAAGAATTGGCAACCCCCACTCGTGCTCTTCCGATCCAACTTGCACCCAGCATAGTCGGAATCGGTATATCCAATTAGGTCAAACGACTTGGTATGGGGGTACCAAAGACCAACTCCAATTGTGCCCTTAAGGTATCTCAAAATTCTTTTAACAGCAATTAGATGAGATTCCTTGGCACAGACTTGATACCTAGCGTACATACCCATAGCAAAAAGTATATCAGGTCGACTAGCTGTAAGGTATAGCAAACTACCTATCATGCTCCGATATTGAGTCAGGTCAACAGGCTTACCACTCTGATCATTGTCTAACTATGTGTTTGTAGCCATGGGAGTGGTTACCTCTTTCGAATCACTCATGTTAAATTTTCGGAGCATCTCTTGAGTGTATTTTGATTGGTGCACATGGATTCCATCACGAGTTTGCTTGATTTCAATGTAACACCCCAAAATTTCACCATGAATAATATTGTGAATTCATTATGAAATATTATGGGATTCATGAAGTATTATAGATTGATGAATATGAAATATTAAAAATATTATGAAATAATATTTATGGAATATTATGAAATATTATGAATTCATGAATATAAAATATTATGAAATTCATGAAAAATGATAATGGAATATTATGAAATATTATGAATTCATGAATATGAAATATTATGAAATTCATGGAATATTATTATGGAATATTATGAAATATTATGAATTCATGAAATATTATTATGAAATATTTTCCCATATGAAATATTATGAAATTCATGAAATATTATTATGGGATATTATGAAATATTATGAATTCATGAATATGAAATATTATGAAATTCATGAAATATTATGAATTCATGAATATGAAATATTATGAAATTCATGAATTATTATTATTAAATATTATGAAATATTATGAATTCATAAAACATGATTATTACTATGAAAATTCATGATGGGCTTGGCTTAATGGGTTTGGATGTGGAATAGTGCAAAAAGGAAATATAGAAAAGAGGAAGCAAGGATTGAACCTTGAACCTCCTAGTTGCACTCTCCATGTCTTAACCACTACACCAAGCATTGTTTCTTGTTGAGAGAATAAGAAACATGCTTGTTAAGCGTGTAATAGTGAAGAGACATGTCTTTTCATGAGAAAAGTATAAATAAGAGAGGGAAGAGGTGTGAGTAACTTCCTCTTCTTCTTCCTTTCTCTTCCCCACCGAAATTCCTTCTTCTCCTCTCTCTTTTCCATTTTCGAAAAAGGCACACCGTAGGGTTCTAACCCTAGGGGATTGGAAGGAAGAAGGCTCCCAAGGATCTTGCCCTCTATTAGGGCCAAGGAGTCTAGAGAAGTTCTAGCAAGAAGGAACCTTCACTTCTCCTTCAACCAAGGGTACCTTAAGGGACTTAAAGAAGTAGAAATTCAAGCGAAAGGATGTAAGTATCCCCTCGCCTGCAGTGTAATCGTTATTGTTTGATTTGTATGTTTCTTCTTATTGTTGTTTTTGAAAAGGAAACCTTCCTCCTTTATGAAACTTTCGGCCACCTCCATTTAATAGGCCTTGGTTACTTCGTATTGCATGAGGAGATCCCTATGAACTTAGGGTATGAATATATGTTGGTTTCCTTCATGTTGTGATAACAAAAAGTAGGGTTAGCCACCCTACAACTTTCGGCCAAGAGGAGAAAGGTTAGGCTTTTGGGTTGCATGCTATCCTATGATATGTCCATGATTAGTATTGTAGATAAAGTGTTTGTGTAAATGTTTGTGTGAAGATTGGATGTCAAAAACCTAGCCTACCCTACCCTACAAGATTCGGCCAAAGGAGAATAGGCTAGGGTTTTTGGGTTGTTTGCTATCCTTTGATGTGTCCATGTTTAGTAGTGTAGGTAAGGTGTTTGAATAAATGTTTGTGTGAAGATTGGATGTCAAATACCTACCCTACCCTACCCTTACATCATTCGGCCAACCTAGGAAGATTAGGGTTTAGGGATGCTTGATTTGCCTATGATGAATCTATGCTTAGTAGTGTAGACAAGGTGTTTGAGTAAATGCTTGTGTGAAGGTTTAATTTCAAAACCCTAGTTTCCCTACCCTACACCATTCGGCCAAGGCAAGAAACCTTAGGGTTTGTGAAGGTTAAATTATTTTATGTGATATGCTTATGTAAAATGATATGAGATGTATATGCATGTGATATTCAAAGGAAATGTTTGATTGGATTCCTTAGCATGTAACATTTGGCCAAGGCATGAAACATGAGGTTGTGAAGGACAACTTACCCTATGAGATTATGATTGTGTTTAGTAAGATCATATGCCTATATATATGATGATTGTATGAGATGTACCCTAGGAGATATGCTTATGTTTGGGATGATGATATGTATATGCAAATGATGTTTAAATGGAATGTTGGATTAGGAAAAATGGAACTCTCCCTAGCCTTGAGTTTCGGCCAAGACCCTAGTTTTAGGGTTAGGAACCATTTGATTTACCCATGAAGCATGCTACCACTTCCTATGATATGAATATGATTTATGTGATCAACCTTGTCATATATAAGATATGTTTAAGGGGTTGAATTATGATCTATGTATGAGCATGCATTATAGCCCATAGGGCACCCTTATGAAATGCATGCTTTATACTAGGCTAGTTATCATGATTATGGAGATCTATGTATGAGCATGCATTATAGCCCATGGGCCACCCTTATGAAATGCATGCTTTATACTAGGCTAGTTATCATGATTATGGATGCATACATATGCATAAGAATGAGCCTTGTAGGACATGAACAAAGAAGGCTTAGGGCCTAAAGAATGCTTCCCTAGAAGGTTGGGATTAAGAGCATACTTTATGAAAATGAAGAACATGATAATTATTTTATTTTGTAATGGCTTGTACTATAGACTCTTAAAGCGAGTCAAATGATTATGATACTAGGCTGAAGGACTTCTGAGAAGGCCTAGTAAACCCTAGTGGTTCGGGATTAGCTACCTCGTTCCTATTCAGGGGCGCGCGCAAAACATGAAGTACAAGCCGGGCCCTAATGATTATGCTATGTTCAAGTATTATGTTTATATGTTTTCAAAGAAACCTTCCTATGAAGTTAATATGCTTAGATGTTTAACATGCTTAAACACATACCATGCTTGAATGTGATTTATTCTCTTATCTTTCTATGATATGGATTTTGCGAGTAGGACAGGATCTTACTAAGCATTTGTGCTTACTAGTTTATGTGTTGTCTTATGCTGCAGATAATGATAAGAGACACTTAAACTAAAGGAAGAGGCAGGAGGGCTGAAGATGTGTGGGGTGGTGGCTCGGGAAATAAAGATCTTCATATCTACGATATTATGCTTATGTTAATATTTCTTTAGTAATGAATGTTACACTTGGATTACTCATATACTTGATTATATTATGAGTTGAACCTATCATGTTATAGGTTAGTTTTGAACAAGCATGCTTAGTACTTTGTTATTAGTACTTTAAAAAAAAAAATTATACGAATGATAGTACGTGACCCCGCCCCGAGAGTAGATATAAGGGCGGGCGTCACATTCAAGTCCAAGGAAGAATGCCAACTCTCCCACTAGACTCATTTTAAATTCACTCTCCATGTGTCCAATAAATTCATTTAAATAACCCTTATTGTTTGAGCCACAAATTATGTCATCGACATACACTTGGGCTACAAATATATTATCACCATCTCTTCGTAGAAATAGTGTAGGGTCTATTTGTCCTCTCACAAAACCTTTTTCTATGAGAAATGTCGACAACCGCTCATACCAAGCTCGGGGTGCTTGTTTAAGGCCGTAGAGCGCCTTCTTGAGCTTGAACACGTGGTTTGGAAATTCGAAACTCTCAAACCCCGGAGGTTGTTCAACATAGACCTCTTCTCTTATGAAACCATTTAGAAAGGCCGATTTGACATCCATTTGGTAGAGCTTGAAACCTCAATGTGTTGCAAATGCAAGCATCAATCGGATGGACACTAATCGTGCCACGGGAGCATAGGTCTCATCGTAATCAAGACCTTCGACTTGACTGTAGCCCTTGGCTACTAAGCGTGCCTTTTTTCTTATGATCTCTCCCTTATGGTTCAACTTATTTTTGAAGACCCATTTGGTTCCAATAATGGTGGTCTTCTTGGGTCTAGGGACTAAGTCCCAAGCTTGACTTCTTTCGAATTGACCTAGTTCAGCTTGCATGGCAATGATCCAATCGGGATCATTTAATGCTTCGTCAATTTTTCTAAGTTCAATTTCGGAAATTAGGGCAACTTCATTAGCCTCATTCCTAAAGAATGATCTAGTCCTAATCCCATGGTGGATATCTCCAATAATTTGGTCTTGGGGATGACTAGAGGCTAACCTAGTTTGCCTTGGTGTTGGAGGTGCTTCTTGGATGGTGTCACTAGACATAGGCTCAGCCTTAGGATCCGGCTGATCTATGAGTTGTCTAGGCTCCCCATCATCAGACTCATCACCACCATCTACAACACTTGGACTTCCATCCAAACTTAGTTTCCTAAGTTCGAATTGAACTCCTTCTGCATCTCTTGATTAATCATTTGCTTTGGGAATTTCCTCAAAAACAACATCAGAAGACTCTTCAACTAATCTGGACTTCTTGTTATAGACTCAGTAAGCTTTGCTGACGAGGGAGTACCCGACCAGTATCCCTTCATCAGCCTTTACTGTGAACTTTCCAAGATGGTCCTTGGTGTTTAGAATAAACACCTTACAACCAAACACCCTAAGATGTTTAACTGTAGGTGGTTTTCCAAACCAAAGTTCATGAGGAGTCTTTCCTAGAAATCTATGTATGAGGACTCGATTTTGCATGTAGCAAGCTGTGTTCACAGCTTCAGCCTATAAGTAACTCGGTAAGGAGTACTCATTGAGCATGCTCCGTGTAGCCTCTTGTAAGACCTGGTTCTTCCTCTCCACAACACCATTTTGTTGTGATGTTCTAGGAGTAGAGAACTCGTGTCTATAACCTCTCTCTTGACAAAACTCTAAAAATCTTTGATTTTGAAATTCGCCTCCATGATCACTCCTTATTGTTTTAATTGTTGATGATTTTTCATTTTCAACTCTTCTACAAAATGAAATAAAAACATCTAAGGTTTGATCCTTATATTTTAGAAAATATGTCCATGTATATCTAGTAAAATCATCAATGATCACAAAACAATATCTACTACCATTCAAAGATATAATTGTACTACAATCAAACAAGTCCATGTAAAGTAAATCCAATGCGGTAGAAGTACTTACAACGCTTTTACCTTTATGTACAGATTTCGTTTGCTTACCCATTTGACATGCATCACAAATCTTTTCCTTCTCATACTTGATGCTTGGTAAGCCACGAACTAGTCCCTTGTTGGCCAATTTCCAGATATTCTTCATGTTCACATGTGCTAGTCTCCGGTGCCAAAGGTTAGACTCATCTTCTCTTGACATGAAACACTTAACAAAAGCATTAGTAACACTTTTAAAAGAAATTTGATAAATGTTATCTATCCTTGTGCCTACTAGTACCGTGTCAAATGTGTCATGTTGTCTAACTAGACATTGACTTGATTGAAAATCAATTGTGTAACCCGCATCACACAATTGACTGACACTTAGGAGATTAAATGTCATCCCCTTGACTAGAAGGGTATTCTTAATCCTAAGACATTCGGATATTTGAATGTCTCCTATTCCTACAACCTTAAGAATACCATTGTTACCAAAGGAAACATTACCTCTACTTTTTCTTTGAAGGGTAGTGAATAAGGATCTATCACCGATCATATGTTTGGAGCACCCACTATCAACGAACCAAGTTGATAAATGCTCCCCCTCAATCATGACCTACACAATACGAAAAATAGAAGATTTAGGTACCCAAATCTTGGGACCTAAAGCACCTACCATGCAAGACTTAGGCACCCATGCCTTGACCACTTTCCTTTGAACCCTAGGAGTCTTAAGTGGTCTAACATCAGTCATAGACATTAAGGAAACAATTGATGGTTCTTTAGGTCGGTAACCAATACCGGCCTTGTTGTAGACAACCTTTTGTGCATTTAAAATCATATCTAAAGTCTTTGAGCTTGTTGAGAATTTCTCAAGAACACTCTTGAATATCTCAACCTCACTCTTCAAAGATTTGTTCTCATCTTCTAACATCTCTACATGCAAATCATCAACATCCTCATCCCTAGAGGATTTCAATTGTTCAACTTCTACTTTCAATGATTTAACCTTATCTTTTGACTTTTTCAACAGATCGGTTAAACATGCAATGGTTCTATAACATTTGTCTAATTCGGGAGAGATTACCTCTTCATCATCCGAAGATGATGAAGTCGCGTTTGAAGAGTCCGTGGATTCATCACTGCTTTCTTGATCTTCAATAGCCATGAGTGCTACATGGCGTGTACTCTTCTCATCCTTCTCCTCTTCGGATGAACTAGAGGACGATTCATCCCATGTGGCCTTCAAGACCTTCTTCTTCTTCTTTGATTTATCCTCCTTCTTCTTGAGCTTCGGGCAATCCTTCTTGAAGTGCCCTTTCTTGCTACACTCATAACAAGTAACATTAGACTTATCAATTTTAACTTCACTAGGATTACCTTTACCCTTGAAACGCCGGCTCTTCCTCATCATTCTTCTAACAAAGTTGGCCATCTCGGAGGAAGAAGACCCGCTGCCATCCTCCTCGAACTTGGACTCAGATTCGAATGAAGACAAAGAAACCTCCTTCTCCTTCTTCTTCTCCTTCTTCTTCTCTTTCTTCTTGTTGGTCTTTTCCCCTGCAACAAGGGCAATCCCCTTCTCCTTGGGGCCTTTGTTAGCCATCTCGTGTAGCTCCATTTCACAAAATAGATCATCTAATTTTACAATTGACAAGTCCTTAGAAACCTTGTAGGCATCCACCATGGATGACCACAAGGCATTCCTTGGAAAAGATTTTAACACATACCTCACAAGGTCACGGTTCTCGACCTTTTCATCAATGGAGTGAAGACCGTTGAGGACTTCTTTGAATCTAGTATGAAGCTCACTTACCGTTTCACTCTCCTTCATGGAGAGATTTTGTAGTTGGTTGAGGAACAAGTCCTTCTTGGCTATTCTCGAATCTCGGGTGTCCTCATGGAGTTCGATGAGCTTATTCCACAAATCATTTATGCTTGTAAAGGGACCAACCTTGATTAGTTGGTCTTTGTTCATTCCACATTGCAAAGTCACCACCGCCTTTGCATCGGCTTCTCCTTTTCGGGTTTGCTCAGCTGACCACCTCGAAGATTCCAACTCTTTTCCCTCCACATCTCTTGGAGGGGTGAAGCCTTCCTTCACGGAGAACCACATTCCAATGTCGGTCTTGAGGTAGTACTCCATGTGAGACCTCCAATATTGAAAATCCGATCCATCGAAGAAGGGAGGTCGAGTGGTGCTAAATCCTTCTCTCAATGTCATTGTTGATAGCTCTCGGATGTTAAGTCGCTTGAACAAAGCCCCAAGCTCTGATACCACTTGTTGGTGCTTGGATGGCTAGAGAGGGGGGGGTGAATGTAGCCAGAGCTAGACACAAATTTCATTCACTTTTGAACTTCTGCACTTAGGGTTAGTCGCAGCACAGCAGAAGCAATACAAAAACAGAGATGCAGAAACTAAACCCTAAACTAAGCACAAGTACAAAACGCTAACAAAGAGGATTTACAAGGTTCGGGGATAACTTGCCCCTACTCCTTAGCATGCCCATGAGGTGGGCGATCCCTTGATCATCTGCAGATCAAGCCCCGAAAAATTCGAATAGAATGCAACCTCCTTCTCGGTGCAGTAACCTCTCCACAGCGTTTCAACAGAATGAAAGATTAAGTACAGAGAAACACAAGAAGGAATCTTACAGAGCACTTAGGACAGCAAGAACACAAGCGAACTCCTCACTGAGCTCCACTCAGCACAGATCTCACACAAGAACTCCTTGCTCTTCGTGTCTTCTTGCTGATGGACTCGCCAAGTTCCTTGTTTCTTCCAAGTGCTCAAGTATCAGAATGTTGCTCAAGATTCACAGTTGCTTGCTCAAGATCAGAGTTGTCGCAAGAGCAGAAGAGTTGTAGCAAAAACCCAAGAGTCCTCCTCTTCGTCTTCCCCACCAGCTCTTAATTCTCTGCTCAAAACCCAAGTCACAGCCGCCTCTGCAGCTCCCAGCTGCTCACCATCTTGTCTGCAACAACCTCAGCTACTCCTGACCTCATCTGGACTCACTGAACTCTCTAGCCAAGCCCAGGTCAGCTCGTCAGCTTCCAGCCGTTGCCAGCCCGCGCCATCCGTTGTAACCTGAGAAGAAGAAACGGACAAACTTGCTCAAAGGAAAGACTCCCATTGACCCTCCTTGAGTGTTTGAATCCATCCCTGTCATCTGCACACTTAACAGAGGTTTAGCAAATGAAATCAATGTTACATCAGTGATAGCAGAGAAAATCAGAGCGAAATTAGAACATAATCAGACGTCTGACAGCGGATTTGAATTAAAGTTGTCAGCTACTGATCGGTCACCAGACCGATCAGAGAGACTCCTGATCGGTCACTAGACCGATCAGGATGGGTCCAGACCGATCAGGCTCCAGCCTGATCGGTCCCCACTGAGGAATTAGAAATCGTGACTTCTTCATGTTCGATCACCAGACCGATCCCAAGTCGTGGATCGGTCACCAGACCGATCCACCCATTTGGAGAGTGATTTTCCAGCTTCGCAGTCCAAACCTCCTGATCGGTCCCTAGACCGATCAGGATGTGGTCTGATCAGTCTGGGGACCGATCAGAGCACCTCCTGATCGATCAGGCTCCAGCCTGATCAGTTGTAGTGAGAAGCTCGCGACAATTGATCGTTCATCAGAACTATCTGAATAGTCTCCCTGATCGGTCACCGGAGCGATCAAGAGATGATCAGTAGCCTCACAAAGTCACTGTATGCTCCCTGATCGGTCACCAGACTGATCAGACATAGCTGGATCGGTCACCAGACCGATCCACGAGGGAACACGGTGCTAACTTCCCTGATCGGTCACCAGACCGATCCAGGTAAGGTCAAATCCACTCTAAGTCAAGAGAATAGGCTCCCATCCTTCTCTGACTCATGCTCAGTCCCCCGGACCAATACTCCATACCCAGTTTCACTCACCGGGACTTCAACCTAGCTTCCCGAGCTAGGACCTGGCTTCACTCACCAGGGTTTCATCCAACCTAGCTTCCCAAGCTAGGACCTGGCCCTCCAAGCCAAGGTTTCATCCAACCTAGCTCTCCAAGCTAGGATCTGGCTCTCCAAGCCAGGGTTTCATCCAACCTAGCTTCCCATGCTAGGACCTGGCTTCCCAATCCGGGATTTCATCCAACCTAGCTTCTCAAGCTAGGACCTGGCTTCCCAAGCTAGGATTTCATCCAACCTAGCTTCTCAAGCTAGGACCTGGATTCCCAAGCCAGGATTTCATCCAACCTAGCTTCTCAAGATAGGACCTGGCTTCCCAAGCCAGGATTTCCACCTAGTCCCACTAGGTCATTTCCTCTCCACCTAGTCCCACTAGGTGTGACTAGTCCCCGACTAGGACTTAATCCCAATCATCTCATTAACCTAAACTAAAATTGGTGTCAACACCAAAACAACAATCAGGGTCAGACTGCATCAACAATGAGTACAAGTTAAGTATATTACTTTTTAAGTGGCATGTACTGAGCACAAGGCCCACAGGCGCAAGGCCCAACTAGGCAAGCTAGTAGACGCTCTATTAGGGTTCGGTGGCTAGCTACCCCAAAACCTATTAGGGATGCGCGCATTGGTACTATGCCAGGCCCAAAGGAGGATGTTTATTATTTTGAAATATATGAAGTATAAGTTTCAAGTTTTCCATAGCAAGTATTTATTTCAAGCAAGTTAAGCATTTTCAGTTCAAGCAAAGTTTTCAAATGCAAGCATTTGTTACAAATGTATTCATGAGCATTTTTCATGTTAAAAAATAATATTTTCAGTTACACATGTTTTAAAGCGAGCATGAACATGTTTTATATCGACTGCATGTTTTGTGAGATAGGTATCTACTTACTAAGCCATTTGCTTATAGTTTGCATCCTTTTATTGCAGATAAAGGTAAAGCAATGATGTAAGGCAATGAGGCTAAAGGATGGACGATTCATGTCAGTGGTGGCGGAACCGTGGAGTGAGATCCTTCGGGATGAGTTTCTTTAGTGTTTTAAACTCTAAACAATAGATCTTGATGAGTACTTATGAGTTTATGTTAGTAGTTTACTTCCGCAAAGACTTTACGTTTGAGTAGTTAATTTTGAGTTTGAAATGCATGCCAATGGTGTATGATTATGGTTTATTATGTTGTGAGTCTATAATCTTGTTGTGTTGTTGAAATAGAATATATATATATATATATATATATATATATATACCACTTGATCGGTGTTTCTCAAACCTGAAAACTGCAGTTCCCGGCAAATCAGTCGACTGCTTCAGATAGCAGTTGACTACTCTCGAGAAATTGAGTGAACAGAAATATTGGTCGTGTGATTCCCAAGCTGAGTCGACTGCACCAGTCGATTGGTAACCCCATCAGTCGACTGGTGCCAGTGTAAAAGAGAAAGAGTTGTTGCTCTGATGGTTAGTGGTTGGGTCTTGCAACTAAGAGGTCTGGGGGTCAAATCCTGGCAAAACCAGCAAGAATTAAATTTGTTTTTTTTTAAATTTGGGTAGATAGTCTATGGGATCGGATTGAATCAATAGAGGGGGGTGAATATCGATCGTCAAAACTTTTTTCGGAAAGCGTAGAGTAATTGCACAGCGGAAAAGAAAAACAATCGCTAACACTTTTGTTTTTACTTAGTTCGGAGTCGCAGTCGGCTCCTACTCCAAGGCCCACGGTCATTGACCGTTTACGATGACAATTCTATATTTCGTCAAATGTTTTACAAGATGAAGTTGAATATAGAATTAAAAAGAATACAACAATAAAACTAATTTTATACCGACGACCGAGAAGTTAGAAGTTCGGAGCCGCGGGTCGTCGTAGGCGCTTGAATCTCGAGTGCGGAGCTTGTCGGAGAGGAGCGCTTGAACGAATGTGTTGAAAGCAATTGGTATTGAAGCCGAAGGAGTGAACCCCTTTATATAGTCGTAGCTGGTGCGCCTGTGTTGAAGGGGGCGCCTGACACGTGGCCTTCTCTACGCGAACCTCAATCCGCAGACTTGGCCAGTGCTTATCCCTTCAACTGGGGTGCCTGAGCTAACTGGGGTGCCTGTGTTAACACAGGCGCCTCAATGACTGATTCAAGGCTTGTGTGGCAGTTTGCTTCGAGTGCTTGGAATAGCCCTTCACTGGGGCGCCTGTCTCAACACAGGCGCCTAGCCCAGTTGGGCGCCTCACTCCATTGAGGCGCCTGGGAGCAGAAATTTCATCCCTTCGTTCCTGCAACTAGGGTTAGTTCCAAAACACAAGAAACATATACATGATATAAAATTAAGCATGATTTACAGCCTGAGCTGTCTTGGTTCTGACTTTGGGCTTCCTAAATGGAACCCTAGGTCGAACCGATGCCTAATGTTCCCTCCTCCGGGGAACGCATCCTCACCTACTCCTCTCGGGAGAGTTTATGTAACGACCCGGAAAATTCTCTTAATATTTCCTTAAAATATTAAGCATGTCTAGATAATTTTCCGAGGAACCTAGAAATATTAATGCGAACTTTGGCCTAGAAAATCATGTTTTCTCATTTAAATTGGGAAAAAGGGCACTAATGGGCCTTATATGGGCTTTTTAGTACCAAAATTATTGGTGGATTTTAGGTGAAAATTTATATAAATATAAAGATTCTAATGGGAAATATTAACATAATTATGGGGGAATTTTTAGAGGATTTTCGGAATTTTAGGGAATTAAAAAGAAAAATAAAATAAAAAAAATAAGGTGCATGGACCAAGGATTGAACCTTGGACCTCTTGTACAACCATGCATGCTCTAACCAACTCACCTAGCAAGGGAATGTTATGAGGGAATAAAGTGGATATTGGTTAAGGCTTAGAAGAAGATGAAGGGTCATGGAGAGACTCTTCATTTACCTCCTTGATGGGTTATAAAGAGGGGGGTTTGGGAGTTACTTCTTCCTTCCATCAATTGCATTTTCTTCCTCCCTCCTCCCTCATCCTAGCCGAACACCACAAGGGTGATTCTCCCTTGGAAAAACTCCACAAGAAGGTATCATCACCAAGATCTAAGGATTTTCCAAGGATACAAAGGCAAGGGGGTTCAAGTGTCCAAAGAATTTGCAATCTTCTTCTCTCTTAAGGTTTAAAAATCAAGATCAACCAAGGTAAGACTCCCTCACCTGTGGTATAATAGTTCCTTATGTTTTAGCATGATTTATTGGTTGGTTTTTGGGATTTGATGTTAAAAGAAACAAGAAAAGCAAACCAAGAACCCTAGGATCTCCTATGGGTTTCGGCCACTAGAAGTGTAGGGTCAAAGATGATGCTAAAAATCTTTATAATGTTGTTTAATGTTCCCTTATGATGTTTAGAGATTAAATATAATTTTTGGGAATTTTTGGGGTACCTTAGAATACCCTAGGGTTTCGGCCAACATCAAGAACCCATGTGTAGGGTTGGGTTTAAGACCTCAAGTATATGTTTTAGGTATTATCATGATATAAGGGAGATGGAGGGTGTTTATGTGAATGTTTCACATGGCCTAGAGACCCTATAGGTTTCGGCCAAGTACCCTAATAGGGTGGAAAGTTAGGACTTATTTCAAGTAAGGGCCCCAATGGCCCTATGGTAAGGTATGGTTGGTGTTTAAGCAATTGATTTGGGGTTTTAATAGAATTTCTCCATGCCCCCATGGCCTTGAAGTTTTGGCCAAGAGCGAGATTAGGGCTAAAGGATTAGGGTTGGCCTTAAGTATGGAATCAAAGGGTTCCTATGGCCTAGTATATGTGTATGAGATGTTGTTTGGGAAGTTATGTGAAGGTTCATGGACCTAGGGTTCCTTGGGGACTTTCGGCCAAGGACATAACCTAGGGCTAGGGTTGGGTTAAACCTACCAAGATGCTTGGGTATAGGTTACTAAGAGGTATGTTTAAGTAAGATGGAAGAATTTTTATGTTAACCAAACCATTAGTTTATATGTCATGAATTATATGATTAGGTCATAAATGTTTAAGACATGTGCCATGATCTATGAATGATATGTATGTATGCTATGTTTTATGAATAATATGTATGTATGCCATGTCTTATGAATGATATGTAGGTATGCCATGTTTATGAATAAATTGTATGTATGCCATGCTTTGTGAATGATGTGTACATATGCCATGTTTAAGAATGAAAATGATGAATGAAGTTATAGTTCATGCCTTCAAGGCATAACGATGATGTTAAGTATGATGAAAGTATGATGAATGAATGAATATGCTATGAATGATTATGAATGAAGAAGCATGTGAAAGCATTTTATTTTATTTTATGGGCTTGTACCGGACCTAAGTAAGGTCCACGGTTCTGGACTACCGATGAAGCTGTCCACGGTTCTGGACTACCGATGAAGCTGTCCTTACGGTTTGGGACTACCGATGAAGTTGTCCTTACCCTAGTAGGTCGAGATTAGCTACCTCGTATTTACTTAGGGATGCGCGCATATGATGAATGAATGTGGTACAAGCCAGGGCCCAATGAATGATATGATTATGTTAAAGTATTGAAAAGCATGTTTTAAAGATTAAGCATCGTTATATATATATATGCACAATTGCCACATGCATCCATTCATGTTATGCATTATGTTATGAAAAGTATGTTTATGAAAAGTATGTTTAGGAATAGTATGTTTATGCAAGGTATGTTAATGCAAAGTATGTTCATGTTAATTATGATGCCATGATTTAAGTATGTTTATGCTAAGTTAGAATGCCATGATTTTTTTTATGTTCATGCTAGTTTATGATGCCATGATTTAATTATATTTATGTTAGGTTAGGATGCCATGATTTTATTTATGTCCATGCTAGTTTATGATGCCATGATTTAATTATATTTATGTTAGGTTAGGATGCCATGATTCTATTTATGTTCATGCTAGTTTATGATGCCATGATTTAATGACATTTATGCTAGGTTAGGATGCCATGATTTTATTTATGTCCACGCTAATTTATGAAGCCATGATTTAATTATGTTTGTGCTAAGTTAGGATGCCATGATTTTATTTAGGTTCATACTAAGAATGTTTATGAGGTTATGCTTATTATGTTTATGTCTATGCCAAGTACTATGCCATGCCGTGAATGTTTTAAGTTTATGTTTATGCCATGCTACGAATGTGATTAAGTTTATGTTCATGCCATGTTGAATGTATGCTAAGTGAGCATGAAGGCTTATGTTCTAAGTAAAGCACTAAGTATGATAATGATTAATGTGCTCATGATTAAGTGATGAATGGTTTTAGTGAGTAGGAAAGGGTCTTACTAAGCCTGTGTGCTTATAGTCTTATTTTCTTATACCGCAGATCACGCAAGGGGACAGTAAGGAAGCAGCAGGAGGGCATTAAAGCATGTGTGTGATAGTGACTTGGCCAAGAGACCATATGTTTGCTCGTCTTACGATAGAACTTTACCTTTACTATTAAGTACTTGAATGTGACTCTATGACATGATGCTAAAGTATGACATGATGCTAAGTATGACATGATATGATGCTAAGTATAAAGTTAATATGCCAAGTTCCATGTTATGATGCTAGGAATGGTAGTAAGTGCATGTAGGTGTAAGTTTAAAGGTTTCCGCTGCATTATGATGTCTACATGCCTTAAGTATGTTAACGTAACGCCGCTTTATGAAGAGGAAAAAAAAAGCGGGCGTTACAATTTACCTATTTGCCAACCGTCTCCTCCGGTTGGACTTTTGCCCAGCTTCACTCACCAGGTCTTGGTGGCCAGCTTCACTCACCAAGTCTTAGTGCCCAGCTTTACTCACCAGGTCTTCGGTGCCCAGTCCCCGACCAGGTCTTAGTGCCCAGCTTCATGTTGGATCGTAGAAACTCGATAGAGGGGGGGGTGAATATCGAGATCAAATATTTTTGAAAGAATAGAGAAAATACGCAGTTGAATGTAATAAATAAATCGCAAACACATGTTGGTTTTACTTGGTTCGGAGTCGCGGTCGGCTCCTACTCCAAGGCCCATGTCGTTGACTGTTTACTTTGGGCAATTCTATAGTCATAAAAATAGTTTTACAAATTTAGTACAGAAATAGAATTGAAATTTAAACTTGCAACACTTTCGTTACCGACGCCCGAGGTGGATCGAATTTCGGAGTAGAGCATCGTCGGCTGCGCTGGAATCTCGAAGTCGAAGCTTGTCGGAGCGTAGCGCTTGAACGAAAGTGCTTGGAGCGTTGAGAGCGATGTCTTCTAAAGTCTTGGGGGTGAACCCCCTTTATAGCACCCATGGGGGCACCTGTGTCGATGGGGGCTCCTACACGTGGCCTTCCCTGCGCGATCTCTTATCCGCAGGCTCGGTCAGCGCTTATCCATCTTCACTGGGGCGCCTAAGCTGATGGGGGCGCCCGTATGGTCCCGGGCACCTGAGCTGAGTATGTCCAGAGGCTTCGTGGCAGTTTGCTTCGATTGCTTCTGTTTTGCCTTTGCACTGGGGCGCCCGTATCCATACGGGCGCCTAGCCCAAGTGAGGAGCCTCACTCCATTGAGGCGCCTAAGCTGCAGAAAACTAGTCCTTCGATCCCTGCAACCAAGGTTAGTTCCAAAACAAAAAGAAGCAAACATGTTAGCTATTATTTATAGCCTAAGCTGTCTTGGTTCTGACTTTGGGTCTCCCAAATGGAACCCTAGGCCGAACCGATGTCTACTGTTCCCTCGACGGGGAACGTGTCCTCACCTACTCCTCTTAGGAGAGTTTACCTTTTGCCAACCGGCTCCTCCGGTTGGACTTTTGCCCAATCACCTGACCAGGTCTTCGTGGCCAACTTCTGGTCAGGTCTTCTTGCCCGACTTCCGGTCAGGTCTTCTTACCTGACTTCCGGTCAGGTCTTCGATGCCCAGTCCTTTGCTAGGACTTCTTGCCCAGTCCTCGACCAGGACTTCTTTGCCCAACTTCCGGTCAGGTCTTCTTGCCCAGTCCTTGACCAGGACTTCTTGCCCAGCCCTTTGCCAGGACTTCTTGCCTAGTCTACCTAGGACTTTTCCTGCACACTTAGTAGACTTGTTAGATCACAATAACATCTTAACTTCTGAACCCTTTGCCATTATCAAAACCCAGGTTTGACTTAGGTGCTTCCTGCACCAACAATCTCCCCTTTTTGATTGATGGCAACACGGTTCAAAAAGTTAAGTTGAAAACAGATAACAAGCAAAGAATTCTAAAACACTACTCAGTTTTCTCCCCCTGAACCGAATATTCTCCCACTTAGTTTTTCAAAGATAAGTGGTGTTTAAAAAAACTTCTAAGTCCTTGACTTTTCTTAGAGAAACTCAAAAAATATTTTCCAACAGATTTTTCAAGTAAACCACTTAGAAAATTTTCCAAAGCTTTTCAAGTTTACCACTTAGAAAATTTTCCAAAAAGATTTTTAAGTTAAACACTTAGAAAATTTTCCAAAAGATTTTTAAGTTAAACACTTAGAAAATATTCCAAAAGATTTTTAAGTTAACCACTTAGAAAATTTTTCAAAAGATTTTTAAGTGAAACACTTAGAAAATTTTTCAAAAGATTTTTAAGTTAAACACTTAGAGAATTTTCCTTTTTGTTATGCTTTAGATTTGAAAAAAATCATTTGTAAATATTTTCATTATTTACTTTTTGAAAAGGAGATAAAAGTTTTGAAAACTAAAATTTGAAAAAATTTCTTTTCTCCTTTCCTTTCTCTCCCCCTTTGCCATATATCAAAAAAAGCTAATTATAGCAAAAAATTAGAGCAAAAGAAAGTGAAGTTCTGTATTGAACCAACTCTAATAGGCATAAAATGGACCAAACCAAATTAAATTGTTCTTGTTGCGGTCCTGTCTAACCTGGTTAGCTACTTATTAACTGTCATAAATAGTAGATTTCGCTAGAGTTAGTCAAGTTAAGTGATCTGTACAAGTTAGAGTTTCTAAGCTTGACACTTAACCTGATTGCTGTTCAATTGGTATTTATTGCCCCAATTACTGCAGATGCACTGCCTTAAAGCATCTTGAATCAAGGCATAGACCTAAGCATCTCAACCCAGTCTAGGTTATCAATCGAAAGTACCCTAAGGTGCTTGTGAGATGCTGGCTTCTAGATCTATAGGTGCATGCAGTTCTAGGGTTAGGGCCTAAGCTAAGTCCATTTGCGAAAAAGTCCTAGTTTTGAAGGGGGTAAGTTTTTAAAAAACTAAGTCGGAAAATCTTTTTCATTTCAAAAACAAAAAAATGATTTTTTACAAAACATTAATTAACAGAATAAAACAATTTTAAAAAAATGTAGAGCAATCCTATTCTACTAAGCATAACCCTAACTGCCTTCTTAGTGAGCTAAACTCAGACTCAGATAAGGGTCTGGTAAAGATATCAGCTAGGTTTGACTTTGAGTCCACATGTTTAAGGACTATTTCACCCCTGGCTACATGATCCCTTACAAATTGATGTTCGACTTCTATATACTTTGTTCTTGAGTGTTGAATTGGGTTTTTAGTTAGATTGATTGAGCTTATGTTATCAATGTAGACTTGGGTTTGGGTGTAATCAAGCTGAAAGTCCTTAAGAGTGTGCATCATCCATAAGAGTTGTGCCACACACTCTCCTAAAGCAACATATACGCAGTGTTGCTTTCTACTGCACCAAATGACTAGACTATTTCCTAAAAGTTGGCAGCTTCCACTTGTACTTTTTTTATCTAATTTTCATCCAGCATAGTCAGAATCAGAATATCCTAACAATTCAAAGGTGGAAGTCCTAGGATACCAAATCCCTACATTTAGGGTGCCCTTAATATATCTAAGTACTCTTTTTAGGGCTTCTAAGTGCATTTCCTTAGCACAAGTTTGGTATCTAGCACATATTCCTACAGAGAATAGGATATCAGGTCTACTAGCTGTAAGGTAAAGTAGACTTCCAATCATACTTCGGTATAGCTTAAGATCTACAGGTTTACCTTCAGGGTCATTATCAATTTTGACATTTGTGTCCATAGGGCTATTTATGCTTTTGGAGTTATCCATTTTAAATTTCTTTATTAACTCTTTAGCATATTTTAACTGGTGAACATAGTTACCATCCCTGGTTTGCTTAATTTGTAGTCCTAAGAAGAAATTGAGCTCACCAACTAAGCTCATTTCAAATTCATTTTCCATTATTTTTACAAATTCTTTTAAAAAGTTTGAGTTGGTGGATCCGAAAATTATGTTGTCAACATAGATTTGGGCAATGAAAATGTCTTTTTCTAAGGTTTTAACAAAAAGGGTGGAATAAATTTGTCCTTGGTTAAATTCCTTAGAAATAAGGTAAGTTGATAGGCGTTCATACCATGCCCTAGGTGCTTGTTTTAACCCATAAAGTGTCTTTTTAAGTTTGAAAACATAGTCAAGTTTTTCTAGGTCCTCAAATCCTGGGGGGTGTCCTACATAGACTTCTTCTTTGATGAACCCATTTAAAAAGGCTAACTTAACGCCCATTTGGTATAGCTTGAACCCTCTATGGGCTGCAAATGCTAACAATATTCTAATTGACTCAAGTCTGGATACTGGGGCATAGGTTTCATCATAGTCTAATCCTTCAACTTGACTGAACTCTTTAGCTACTAAGTGAGCTTTATTTCTAACTATTTCCCCTTGGTCATTCAGTTTATTCATAAAGACCCACTTAGTATCTATAATAAACTTGCCCTCAGGTTTAGGTACTACTTCCAAGGCTTGGTTTCTTTCAAATAGGGCTAACTCCTCTTGCATAGCTATGATCTAATCAGGATCAAGTAGGGCTTCCTCTATAGTCTTAGGTTCAATTTTTGAAATTAGTGCTATAGGAAGACCTAGTTTGACTCTTAAGGTTGGATCACCCACAATTTGATCATAAGGGTGACTAAGTCTGGGTTTCTTGGTTCTTCTAGAACTTGGTTCAGCCTCAGGTCCGGCTGGACGGTTTGGTTTAGTGTTCTATTCAACTACTTGAGTTGGTTCAGTTATTGGTTCAGTAGTTGGTTCAAGAGATAGTTCATTTAGAGGTTCAACTAGTGGTTCAATTGATGGTTCAATTGTTTGTTTGTTATCTTCCTGATCAATATTTGATTGGGTCAGGGTTTGGTTATCAGATTTTGGATTAGTTTCCTTAACAAAGATTAAGTTAGTTGTTTCTTCAATTTTATTAGTTTGTTTATTGTAAACCCTATAGGCCCTACTAGTTGTTGAATATCCTAAGAAGACTCCTGGAGTTGACTTAGACTGGAACTTACCTAGGTAGTCTTTGGTATTCATGATGTGGACTTTGCACCCAACGACCCTTAGATAGTGTAGGTTGGGCAGCCTATGGTAATATAGTTCATAAGGAGTTTTATTGTGTCTTTTGTTAATTAGGACCCTATTTTGGATATAGCAAGCCTTGCTAATTGCTTCTGCTCAAATTTGGTTAGCTAGGTTGAATTTATTGAGCATGGCCCTAGCGGCTTCCTGAAGGGTTCTATTCTTTCTTTCTACTATCCCATTTTGCTGGGGGGTTCTAGGACAGGAAAATTCATGAATATATCCATTTATTTTACAGAATTCTTCAAATATTTGATTCTCAAACTCTCCCTCGTGTTCACTCCTAAGTCTTTTGATTTTAGTATCATTTTGATTTTCGATTATCTTGCATAGGTCAATAAATAAGTTTAGGGTTTCATCCTTAATTTTTAAGAACCTAACCCAGGTAAACCTAGAGTAATTATCGATAATAACTAAGCAGTACCGGTTTTCACTTAGTGACTTGGCTCCATGTGAATCAAATACGTCAAGGTGAAGGAGCTCAAGTGTGGTTTGGGTTAAGTCTGATTGAATTGACTTGTGACTAGACTTGGTTTGTTTACCTTGGTTACATGAGTTGCATATCGTGTTTTCATAGTTCTTAATTTTTGATACCCCTTTAATTAGACCAAGTTGGGTAATTTTTGAAATTTTTGTTAGTAATATGAGAGAAGTGTCCTAAGGCAATCGCCTTATGATTGTAATCATTTACTTTAATAAATGAATATTCACTATTTGAGTATACATGTTCGTGTATTTGATTGAGATCTTAAACTCATTTACTGAATGTCCGCAATACAATTCATAGCATGAGAGAATTTGTGATGAATTCACAACTAGTGATTATCTCTACATGTGCAATTGTGAAGTATTGAAATTGTCCCTAGTCGATGAATTGATAAATACGGACACTATCAATTCTGTGGAGACTAGCATGGGTTATTCTCTAATCAGCTGATTCTCACTGGCTGGTGACATTAGGATGTCCGGAGATAAACATGAATGCTAGTTAAGGGAACTAGTTCATTGGAGTGACTAGCTGTAAAACTTCATATGGTAATCTACATATAGATATGTCAATGAAGTTCTTACTGCAGCTTAAGTGCGATGTTCCTTTGACTTGCGGTGTTCAAGTCATCTTGGTCATGAAGACTTATACTTTGACATCTTAAGCAAGCATCTCCAAGGAGGTGTGGACCCAGGATGATTGGGTATAAGCCGAAGTGCCCAAAGATGTTTGAACAGCCTATAAAGGATTCACCACTCCTTGCGAGGAGATGTATACCCAAGGTCTATCGTCGGATTGTTACTCGAAGCCTCTGGCCAGAGCATCACATGTTCCGAGTATGAATCTCTCAGAAACATGAGAGTAATTAGAATCCGTTGGACGAGAAAGACATTACTTGGGCTAGGTGTGACGTAGTCAGCCTAGTGGGGACTGACACACATAGACCGTGTCCTGAACCAAGTGGGTATAAGATGGTGAAGGGAATGAGGCACGATTCATTAAAGCTGCTGAAGGGTTTCAGAATAGTTTCTAAGGTCAACCGTTGATCTTTCGATTAATTGGGGATCATGATGTACTACTAGGTGTCACTCATGATCGTTCTATAATTGGTTAATTATAGACGGCCAACATAAATCGAAAGCCTATTTAGTCACACGCACTACGAGTAGTCCGAGGGATTTAAAACGAGTTGAAAATTGGATTTTCCGATCAAGAGAGATAAGTCGAATCTGAATTTTTCAGAGACGCATCGGAAGCATAAAATGACTAAGTCTTTTGAAGACTTATTGAACGAATTAAATGAGTTTAATTCGTGAGATCGGGGCTTGGGTTTAGCCGGCCAAAGAGGGTCCCCACCCTCTTTGTTTGGCCGGCCACAATAAAAAGGGAGAACCAAATTGTTTGGTTCAAATTATAAAATAAAACTCGCGTGGTTTGTTTTATGAAATTATGGATAAAGAAATTTGTATAAAGAAATTTATATAAAGAGATTTATTTTCATGGAAATTAAAATAAACCTTGGATTGGTTTATTTTTATTTTATAAAATCAATAATGGATTGATTTACCATGATAAAGAAATTTATATAAAGAAATTTATATAAAGAAATTTCTTTCCATAATAAAAGGTGAGACATGATTGTTTTTATTATAAATAAAGTTATAATAAAAACTTGGCATAACGGAATAATTCATAGAAAAATTTATAAGATAAATTTCTTATGAAAATTTATTCCGTTAAAAGGAGACTTGGCGATTAAGAGACTACTATATAAAGATATCAAGGCAAGGCTTGGAAATTAATCCAAGACATCAAGGATTCTTGCCTAGCCTCTCTCCCTCTCCTTCTCTCCCTCTCCCTCTTCTAGTGCCGCCGGCCCTAGAGCCCTCCCCCTTTGCCATGAGCTTCCACCACCAAGATGAAGCCGAAGAAGAAGAAGAAGCGGGCGCGACTCCTTCCCTCCGCCCGGAATCTTGATTCCGTTCTTCGTTTGGTGGTTAGTTTTTCATCTCTCTCTTGGTATTCTTGTCGTGCCTTTGGAGAATCTAGTAGTTCTTGTCGGCACGAAACTCGTGGCTTTGCGAAGTCATTCCGAAGAAAACTCGGCGTGGACGCGAATAGAGGCGGAGCTTCCAAGGGACGCTACGGTTGGATCTCGTCCCTTTCTACGAGTTACGCGAGGTATTAAGTAAATTAGTTTACTTTCTGCAAAATTTTAAATGTATGATCATGTCTCCACAATATACGGTTGCATGCTAGATACGTGGTTAAAATAATTTGAGAAATTATTTATGCTAAACCTTCCGCTGCACGTAATTAAATTTTAAAATTACGAACCCGTATCCATGTCAACATGCACCCGGTCCCAACAAGTCTTACATTAGTGTGACCTAATCTCCTATGCCAGAGGTTGGATTCTTCTAATTGATTTAGGAGGCATTTAGGTACTAAAGGTAGATTTATAGTATAAACATTATTTTTCCTAGTACCCTTAAGCATTACTTCTGAGTCTTGTAGATTTCTAATTAGGCAGTCAGAGTTGGTAAATGTTACTACATAGCGAGTATAACATAATTGACTTATACTAAGTAGATTAAATTTGAAATTCTCGACCAACAGTACCTTTTTAATCACAAAATCGGATTTGAGTTCAATGTTACCTGACCCAATGACTTTGAGTGTAGCATTGTTGTCAAATGCTACTGAGCCTAGGTTCTTGAACTTGAGTTTAGTGAATTTCAATTTGTCTCCAGTCATGTGTCAGGAGCATCCACTATCCAACATCCATTGGTCCAAATCTTTATGTTCCTACACATAAAGTATTTATTGATTTGGATCCAATTAGAATTAAGGATAGCTTAAATTGATTTTCACAACCTGGTCTGTCTTACCCAATCTAGTGTGTTATCAATCGCGTTAACCTTATGGGTTTTGTGAGACAGGTTTTTCAAAAGAAATATAAATTTTAATTTTGAAAAACAACAAGGTTAATTTTGAAAGGTTAAATTAATTTTGAAAATTAAGTTTAAGTTTATTTTGAAAGGTGGTTGAATCTAAGATTAGTTGAAATTTGTGTTAGATTCAAATCTAACAATAGTAAAGTGAATTTGAATTTCTATAATTGGCTTCCAGGTCTTGGCGAGACACTAGGCCTTCTTTGGTCGTAGCCTTATTGGATTATCAACCCTTTCCATGACAAAGCCTTTTATAGAAATTTCATCTTCAAGTTACTTCTTGAAAGATTTTGGTCTAACTAGCTTGGGTCTTGGATCGATAGCTTCGGCAAGTTCCACCATAATGGTTTCCCTAACGTACTACCATCTCACCTCCACCCAATACTAAGTTGTTCAAATTTCAACTAAGTCATTTTGTCCTTAGTCTAACCAGTCTTAGATCTAAACATGATAATTTGCAAAAAGAAATAAACAAGCAGTCATGCAATAATAATAAAAAATAAGCATGCAATAAAAAATTGCAAAAAAACTTATCTAATTATGAAAATTGTTTTCAAATTGGCTCCCCCTGGACTATAGCCTCGATAATGATTAGGCAAGATGTGAATCTTGTCCTTGGAGATCCAATACTGGTTTGGTCCATCTTGGTTGTTCAAGCAAAGCTTGGGGACCCATGCTTGAACATTGGTTCTAGGTTAGTTCAATACAGCATAATAAGATCGTTGTCTAGACTTGGTTCGATACCTAATCCAGATCAGTTAAGAACGGACTTCTGTTTTCCAAGGATCATACCAAGACCCTTGGAACCCGAAGTGAATCGTTCTAAAGCCACTCTAAGCTCCTTGACTTGAGTTTTCAAGGAGGAATTCTCTTTCTCAAGCTTTTCAACTTGAGTATGTTGGATCGAGGAAAACGATAGAGGGGGGGTGAATATCGTTAAACAATTTTCGGAATAAAAAGAGCAGATACGCAGCGGAAAGAAATTAAATGCACAAGAACACAAGTCTATTTTTTACTTGGTTCGGAGTCGCGGTCGGCTCCTACTCCAAGGCCCACGGTCATTGACCATTTACTTTGGGCAATACTATAATCGCGCAAAAAGATTTACAAGTCAAGTACAAGAATATTTCAGGAAATTGAAATTGCTACACTTTTCGTTACCGACGCCCGATGTGGATCGTATTTCGGAGCAGAGGGTCATCGTCGGCGCTGGGATCTCGAAGTCGGAGTTAGCCGGGGTGTAGCGTTTGAACGAAAAGCTTTGGAGCGTTGAGAAAAAGTGATGTTGAAGCCTTGGGGTCGAGCACCCTTTTATAGTGCTCCTGGGGGCGCCTGATACGTCGGGGGTGCCTGACACGTGCCTTCACCTGCGAGAAACTCAATCCGCAGCTCGGTCAACGCTTATCCCCTCCGATTCGGCCCCTGGTCTGACTGGGGCGCCCGGAACCTCTTGGGCCCCTAGCTTGACCTGGTCCAATGGCTTCGTGGCAATTTTGCTTCGATGGCCGCTTTAGATTTGACCTTGGGTGCCCGGGACCTCCTGGGCGCCTAGCTCAGTGTGGTTTCGAAGTAGTCTTGCTTCTTACTGTTTTGGCCTTTTACCTTGGGCGCCCAGGACCTCCCGGGCGCCTAGCCTAGTTGCCTGCCCCTTCCTCTGGGGCGTTTTGAGATGTAGAAACACAATCCTTCGGTCCCTGCAACAAAGGTTAGTTCCAAAACAAACTAAGAAAGAATGTTAGTCATTATTTACAGCCGTAGCTGTCTTGGTTCTGACTTCGGGTCTCCCAAATGGAACCCTAGGTCGAACCGACGCCTACTGTTCCCTCGACGGGGAACGCGTCCTCACCTACTTCTCTCAGGAGAGTTTACCTTTTGCCAACCGGCTCCTCCGGTTGGACTTTTGCCCAATCTACCTGACCAGGTCATCGTGCCCAACTTTCGGTCAGATCTTTGGTGCCCAGCACCTTGCCAGGACTTCGTGCCCAGTCCTTGACCAAGACTTCTTTACCCGACTTTCGGTCAGGTCTTCTTGCCCAGTCCTTGACCAGGACTTCTTTGCCCAGCCCTTTGCCAGGACTTCTTGCTTAGTGAACCTAGGACTTCTTCCTGCACACTCAGTGAACAAGTTAGAACACAATAACATCTTAACTTCTGAACCCTTTGCCATTATCAAAACCCAGGTTTGACTTAGGTGCTGCCTACACCAACAATCTCCCTCTTTTTGATTTATGGCAACCCGGTTCAAAATGATAAGTTAAAGACATAGGTAAAGTAACAGATTTAATTTCCTCCCCCTGGAAAAAATCTCCCCCTGAGTTTTTCAAAAATTCGTAGGGTTTTTGAAAACCTTTCTAAGTCTTTGTTTCTAAAATTGAAAAGATTTTTCAGGTTTTCAATCACTTAGAAAATTTTCAAAAAGGGATTTTTAAGTTAGAAAAATTTTCTAAAATATTTTGAGTTGGGCACTTAGAAAAGTTTTCAACACCTTTACCTTTAGCACTTAGAAGATTTTCAAGAGAATTTTAAAGTTTTGACACTTAGAAAATTTTCACCAGAATTTTAAGTGCTTAGAAAATTTTCAAAAACAGTTTTGAGTTAAGTACATAGAATATTTTCGAAAACAACTTTGAGTTGAGTACTTAGAATATTTTTGAAAACATAATTTAAGTACAAACAGAATTTAAGTACTTAGAAAAATTTTCAAACATAAGTTAAGTACTTAGAGAACTTTCAAAAAGAATTTAAGTACTTAGGAGAATTTTTAAACAGAAGTTAAGTACTTAGAAAACTTTCAAAAGGAATTTAAGTACTTAGGAGAAGTTTCAAATAGACGTTAAGTACTTAGAAAACTTTACTTTTTGAAAAAGGAGATAAAAGTTTTTAAAAAAATTAATTTTAAAAAAAATTAAAAATTTAAATTTTAAAACCTTCTTTTCTCTCCTTTCCAATCTCTCCCCCTTTGCCATATATCAAAAAAAATATAGCAAAAAAATTGAGTAAGGAAAGTAAAGTGCTGTATTGAACCAATTTTATGCATAAACTGGATCAAATCAATTTAAATTTTCTCTTTCGGGTCCTGTCTAACCCAGTTAGTTACTTATTAACTGTTATAAACAGTAGCTTTCACTAGGGTTAGTCAAGTTAAGTGATCTGATCAAGTTAGATTTTCTATGCTTAACACTTAACCTGATTATTGTTCAATTGGTATTTATTGCCCCAATTACTGCAGATGCACTGACTTAAAGCATCTTGAATCAAGGCATAGACCTAAGCATCTCAACCCAGTCTAGGTTATCAATCAAAAGTACCCTAAGGTGCTTGTGAGATGCTGGCTTCTAGATCTATAGGTGCATGCAGTTCTAGAGTTAGGGCCTAAGCTAAGTCCATTTGCGAAAAAAGCCCTAGTTTTGAAGGGGGTAAGTTTTTGGAAAAAACTAACTCGGAAATCATTTTAAATTTCAAAATAGAAATGACTTTTCAAATAATTTAAATAGCAAATAAAAAATAAAACAGTTTTGAACAAAAAAAACATAAGTAGAGCAGTCCTATTCTACTAATCATAACCCTAACTGCCTTCTTAGTGAGCTAAGCTCAGACTCAGGTAAGGGTTTGGTGAAGACATCAGCTATGTTTGACTTTGAGTCTACATGCTTAAGGACTATTTCACCCCTGGCTACATGATGTCTTACAAAGTGATGTTTAACCTCTATATGTTTAGTTCTAGAGTATTGGATTGGGTTCTTAGTTGATTAATTGAACTTATGTTATCCATGTAGACTTGGGTTTGGGTGTAATCAAGCTGGATGTCCTTAAGAGTGTGCATCATCCATAAGAGTTGTGCTACACACTCTCCTAAAGTAACATACTCAGCTTCGATTGTAGATAGAGCTACGCAGTGTTGCTTTCTACTGCACCAACTGACTAGACTATTTCCTAAGAGTTAGCAGCTTCTACTTGTACTCTTTCTATCTAGTTTGCATCCAGCATAGTCAGAATCAGAGTATCCTGACAAGTCAAAAGTTGAGGTCCTAGGATACCAAATTCCTACATTTAGAGTGCCCTTAATGTATCTAAGTATTCTTTTTAGGGTTGCTAAGTGCGTTTCCTTAGCACAGGTTTGATATCTAGCACACATTCCTACAGCGAAAAGGATATCAGGTCTGCTAGCTGTAAGGTAAAGTAGACTCCCAATCATACTTCGATATAGTTTAAGGTCTACAGGTTCACGTTCAGGGTCACTATCAATTTTTACATTTGTGGCCATAGGGGTACTTATGCTTTTGGAGTTGTCCATTTTAAATTTCTTTATTAACTCCTTAGCATATTTGGATTGATGAACATAATTTTCATCCTTAGTTTGCTTAATTTGTAGTCCTAAAAAGAAGTTGAGCTCACCAACTAAGCTCATTTCAAATTCATTTTCCATTATTTTTACAAATTCTTTTAAGAAATTTGAGTTGGTGGATCCAAAAATTATGTCGTCAACATAGATTTGGGCAATGAAAATGTCCTTTTCTAAAATCTTAATAAAAAGAGTTGCGTCAATTTGTCCTTGGTTAAATTCCTTAGAAATGAGGTAGGTTGATAGGCGTTCATACTATGCCCTAGGTGCTTGTTTCAGTCCATAAAGTGCCTTATTAAGCTTGTAAACGTGGTCAGGTTTTTCTAGGTCCTCAAAACTTGGGGGTTGTCCTACATAGACTTCTTCTTTGATGAACCCGTTTAGAAAGGCTGACTTAACGCCCATTTGGTAAAGTTTAAATCCTTTATGGGCTGCAAAGGCTAACAACATCCTAATAGACTCAAGTCTGGCTACTGGGGCATAGGTTTCGTCATAGTCTAGCCTTTCGACTTGACTGAACCCTTTAGCTACTAAGCGGGCTTTATTTCTAACTATTTCCCCTTGGTCATTTAGCTTATTCCTAAATACCCACTTAGTATCAATAATGGATTTGCCCTCAGGTTTAGGTACTAGTTCCCAGACTTGGTTTCTTTCAAACTAGGCTAATTTCTCTTGCATTGCTATGTTCCAATCAGGATCAGGTAAGGCTTCTTCTATAGTCTTAGGTTCAATTTTCGAAATCAGTGTGATCTGACTAAGATTTCTATAGGAAGACCTAGTTCTGACTCCTAAGGTTGGATCACCCACAATTTGATCAGTTGGGTGACTGATTCTGGGTTTCTTGGTTCTTTTAGAACTTGGTTTAGTCTCAGGTCTGGCTGGACGGTTCGGTTCAGTATTTGATTCAATTATTGGTTCAATTGACTCAGTAGTTGGTTCAATAGTCAGTTCATTTAGAGGTAGTGGTTCAATTGATGGTTCAATAATTTGTTCATTATCTTCTTGATCAATATTTGCTGGGTTTAGATTTGAATTATCAGATTTTGAATTAGTTTCCTCATCAAATATTAAATTGGTTGTTTCTTCAATTTTATTAGTTTGTTTATTGTAGACCATATATGCCCTACTTGTTGTTGAATATCCTAAAAAATATTCCAAGGGTTGACTTAGACTGAAATCTCCCAAGGTAGTCCTTGGTGTTTAGGATATGGATTTTACACCCAATGACCCTTAGGTAGTGTAGGTTAGGAAGTCTATGATAATATAATTCATAGGGAATTTTATTATGTCGTTTGTTAATTAGGACCATATTTTGGATATAGCAAGTCATACTAATTGCTTATGCCCAAAATTGGTTAGCTAGGTTGAATTCATTGAGCATAGTCCTAGCGGCTTCCTGTAGGGTTGTATTCTTCCTTTCTACTATCCCATTTTGCTGGGGGGTTCTAGGACACAAAAATTCGTGAATATACCCGTTTATCTTACAAAATTCCTCAAACCTTTGATTTTCAAACTCTCCCCCGTGATCACTTCTAAGTCTTTTGATTTTGGTATCATTTTGATTCTCAATTACCATACATAGGTCAATGAATAGATTTAGGGTTTCATCCTTAGTTTTTAGGAACCTTACCCAAGTAAACCTAGAGTAATCATCGATAATGACTAAGTAGTACCGGTTTCCACTTAGTGACTTGGCTCCATGTGAATCAAATAGGTCAAGGTGCAGGAGCTCAACTGTGGTTTGAGTTAGGTCTGATTGAACTTGTTTGTGATTAGACCTGGTTTGTTTACCTTGGTTGTATGAGTCACATATGATGTTTTCATGGTTCTTAATTTTAGGTATTCCTTTAATTAGACCAAGTTGAGTGATTTTTGAAATTAGCCTTATATTAGTGTGACCTAATCTCCTATGCCAGAGGTTGGATTCTTCTAATTGAGTTAAAAGGCATTTAGGTACTAAGGGTAGGTTTATAGTATAAACATTATTTTTCCTAGTGCCCTTAAGCATGACTTCTGTGTCTTGCAGATTTCTAATCAGGCAGTCGGAGTTGGTAAAGGTAACTATATAGCCAGTATCAAATAATTGACTTATACTAAGCAAATTAAATTTAAAGTTCTCAACCAAGAGTACCATTTTAATTACAAAATTAGATTTGAGTTTAATGTTACCTGACCCAATGACTTTGAGTGTAGCATTGTTGTCAAATGCTACTGAGCCTAGGTTTTTGAACTTGAGTTTGGTGAATTTCAATTTGTCTCTAGTCATGTGTCTGGAGCACCCGCTATCCAACATCCATTGGTCCAAATCTTTATGTTCCTACACATAAAGAATTTATTGATTTGGATCCAATTAAAATTAAGGATAGCTTAAATTGATTTTCACAACCTAGTCTGTCACACCCAATCTATAGTTATCAATCACGTTAACCTTAGGGGTTTTGTGAGACAAGTTTTAATAGAAGTAAGATTTTATTTTGAAAAACATGATTAATTTTTGAAAAGTTGAATTAATTTTGAAAACAGTTTAATTGAATTTTAATTTTAAAAAGTGGTTGAATCTAAGATTAATTGACATTTGTGTTAGATTCAAATCTGACAATAGTAAAGTGAATTTGGTTTTCAATAATTGGCTTCCAGGTTTTGGCGAGGCACTAGGCCTTCTTTGGTCATAGCCTTATTGAATCATCAATCCTTTCATTGACAAAGCCTTTTATTGAAAATCCATCTTCAAGTTTCTTCTTGAAAGATTTTGGTCTAACTAGTTTAGGTCTTGGATTGGTAGCTTCGGCTAGTTCCGCCAAAATGGCTTCCCTAACGTACTATCATCTCACCTCCACCCAATACTATGTTGTTCAAATTTCAGTTAAACGTTTTAGTCCTTAGTCTAACCAGTCCTAGGGCTAAGCATAATCATTTGCAAAAATAAATAATCAATCAAGCATGCAATTAAAACTAAGAAATAAAAGCAATTTATCTAATTATGAAAATCATTTTTAAATTGGCTCCCCCTGGACTAAAGCCACGATAATGGTTAGGCAAGATATGAATCTTGTCCTTGGGGATCCAATACTGGTTTGGTCCAGCTTGGTTGTTCAGGCAAAGTTTGGGTACCCATTCCTGAACTTTGGGTCTAGATTGGTTCAATACAGCATAGTATGACCTTTGTCTCGACTTGGTTCGATACCCTAACCCGGATCGATTTAGAACGGACTTCTGTTTTCCAAGGATCATGTCAAGACCCTTGGAACCCGAAGTGAATTGTTCTAATGCCGCTCTAAGGACCTTGACTTGAGTTTTCAAGGAGGAGTTCTCTTTCTCAAGCTTTTCAACTTGAGTAGAGGTTCCTTCTTGAACCTTCTCGGTTAAAGATCTAGAGTCAGCTCCCTCTTTTAAGAGTTTTACTTCCTGTCGGAGGGACACGACTCGGATTTTGGCTTTCGCCAAGTTACGAGATAAGTAGGCAATTAACTTTGATAGTTCTACTTCAGAGTAACCGCTTACAGTTATTTTGTCGTTCTCCGAAATTGTGAGCCTTCCGTCATCCGGCTCCGATTCTGATCCGGTGTCGATGTCTTCCGAAGCGGTCAAGGCAAGAAGGTTCGATTGTGGGGCTTCATCTTCTTCTTCGGAGGAAGATTCTTCCCACGTGGCTTGAAGAACCTTCTTCCTTCGAGTCTTCTTGGCTTCTTTTAGATTAGGGCACTCCGATTTGTAGTGTCCCTTCTTGTTGCATTCGTAGCATGTCACATTTGATTTGGTCTTAGACGTTGAGGGTTCAGCTAGATCTTACTTCTTTTGGCTGACTTTTCTTCTGTTGGTCTGATGCTTCAGCTCCTTGTAGTAGTCCCGGGCTAGCCGAACTAACTTGGGTCGATCCCCTTCACTGTCTTCTGAGTCTGAGTCTAAGTCAGACTCGGGTGCAGGTTGAGGCTTTTTCTTGGCCACCTTTCCTTGGGCTTTTCCTATAAGAAATGTGATACCTTTCTCGGACAAAGTGCAGTTAGTCTGCTCATGTAATTCCAATTCTAAAAATAATTCGTCTAATTTAATTTTCGAAAGATCCCTAGAAACCTTGTAAGCATCTACCATAGATGCCCACAGAGTATTTCTTGGGAAAGCATTTAGGGTATACCTGATAAGGTCACGGTTTTCTACCTTGTGACCGATTGTGTGCAGGTCGTTCATCAGCTCCTGGATTCTGGCGTGGAGCTGGGTTGCTGACTCGACTTCGTTCATTTTGATAGTGTACAATCTGTTCAGCAGCAGGTCACTTTTGCTGATTCTGGTGTCGGAGGTACCTTCGTGCAACTCGATGAGCTTACTCCAGAGTTCTTTATGTTGGTGCAGAATGCACCAAAGTCAAACCTATGTTTTGATAATGGCAACAGAGGTCAAAAGTTAAGTCTTACTTGTGTTTCTAACAAGTTACTCTAGTGTGCAGAGATAAAGTCCTAGCGAAGGAAAGCTAGGCAACTGGCGAAGGACTGCCAGTAGCAAAGTCCTAGCGAAGGACTGCTAGGCAACTGGCGAAGGACTGCCAGTAGCAAAGCCCTAGCGAAGGACTGCTAGGCAACTGGCGAAGGACTGCCAGTAGCAAAGCCCTAGCGAAGGACTGCTAGGCAACTGGCGAAGGACTGCCAGTATCAAAGCCCTAGCGAAGGACTGCTAGGCAACTGGCGAAGGACTGCCAGTATCCAAGACCTGACAAAGGACCGTCAGGCAAAAGTCCAACCAAAGGAGCGGTTGGCATCAGGTAAATTCTCCCGAGAGGAGTAGGTGAGGACGCGTTCCCCGTCGAGGGAACAGTAGGCGTCGGTTCGACCTAGGGCTCCATTTTGGAGACCAAAGTCAGAACCAAGACAGCTAAGGCTGTATAAAAGAATAATATAATTGCTATTTGGACTAACCCTGGATGCAGGATCGAAGGACTGAGTATCTGCAGCTCAGAGAGCCTCAAAGGAGTGAGGCAGAAGCTGAGCAGGGCGCCCCGGATGATCCGGGCGCCCCCAAGGTCAACCCAAGTCTGCAAGAAGTGAAAACACACCTCAAAGCGCCTCGACAGCTAGATTCGGGGCGCCCCGGATGCTCCGGGCGCCCCGCCTGTCGCGGGCCCCGCCTGTCGCGGGCCCCGCTGTCGCGGGCGCCCCGCCTGTCGCGGGCGCCCCGCCTGTCGCGGGCGCCCCCACTGCCAGCTGCCGAAGCACGCCCTTGCGAAGCCGTGAAGATAAACTTTGACCGGTCAATGCGGGCGCCCCGAGCTCTCCGGGCGCCCCGGTCAAAGCGGATCCAGAGGATCAGACGCGACCGAGAGCTCTGCGGATCAGAGGCCACGTGGGGGGCGCCCCCGACGTCCCGGGCGCCCCCAGGTCCTATATAAAGGGCCCTCGACCCCAGGCTTCATACAACTGTTCACTCAACGCCTCAAAGCTCTTCTACGCTCGTGCCTTGCTCCGGACACTCTCCAACTCGAGCCGACGACGTCCTGCTGCTCCGAAAAAGTTGATCTACTCCGGACGTCGGTAAAAAAGAGCGTTCTTTTTATTTACTGCACTTATCTTTGTAATTAAATTCTGTAAACCTTTTTGCGCCTATATAGAATTGCCCAAAGTAAACGGTCAACGACCGTGGGCCTTGGAGTAGGAGTCGACACAGGCTCCGAACCAAGTAAATCGACTGTGTCTCTGTGTCTTGTTTTTTAATTTCCGCTGCGTACCTACTCTTACTCAAATCCGAAAGTTTTCCGATATTCACCCCCCCCCCTCTATCGGTTTTCACGATCCAACAAGTGGTATCAGAGCGGGGAAGTTCAAACCTGGTGCAACCACCAGTTTGAAATTTTTTTTTCGGATTTTTATTTTTCTATTTTTTTTCTTTCGACGAATTTTTCGTTAAATATTTTTATTCGATTTTTTGTTAAGCGAGGTTGGTGCAACACCCCTCGTTATTTAATTTATCCAGCACTACTAATCCAAGACCTAGTCTTGGAAAATTCGTTTTTCTTTTAGTTTTCTTTTTCAGACTAAATGGCCATGCAAGAGGGATTCAACACCGCCAGACCTCCATTCTTCAGTGGAGAAGACTTTTCCTACTGGAAAAGCCGCATGGAGGTCCACCTGAAAACTCAGGTGGACATGTGGATCATTATCCAGTCCGGTCTGGAGATCCCCCGAAATGCTGATGGACTTCCTCAGAACTACTCCGAATGGGACAACGCCCTAAAGCGAAAGATAGAAGCCGACGCAAAAGCTACTCAGACTCTTCAATGCGGATTGACGAAAGAGGAGCTGAACAGCGTGGGCCCCTTCAACAGTGCAAAGGAGCTGTGGACAAAACTGATCGAGCTACACGAAGGGACTTCAGATACTCGGATCAGCAAGAGGGATCTGCTACTAAACAAACTCTACACCATCAAGATGGCCGACAACGAAACAGCAGCCCAGCTCCACGCACGAATCCAAGAGGTAATGAACGGTCTTCACACAATAGGTCACAAGGTTGAAAACCGTGACCTAATAAGGTATGCCCTAAACGCCTTCCCTAGAAACACCTTGTGGGCATCTATGGTAGATGCATACAAGGTCTCTAGAGATCTTTCTAAAATAAAATTAGATGAATTGTTTTCCGAACTAGAACTGCACGAACAAACTAACACCAATATGGTCGAGAAAGGTATTGCTTTCGTTGCAGGTAAAACTGGAAGGACAACGAAGAAGAAGCCTGAACCCGAACCTGAGTCTAACTCTGACTCAGACTCAGAAGAAGAAGATGGAGATCAAACTAAGCTGGTCCGGCTCGCTCGAAGCTACTACAAGGAGCTGAAGAACCGAACCAACAAACGGAAAACCGGCCGAAGAAAGGACGAACCAACTGAACCCGCGAACAAGCATAATGTGACCTGCTACGAGTGCAAGAAAAAGGGCCACTACAAGTCAGAATGCTCTAACCTAAAGGAGACAAAAAGGACGAGAAAAAAGAAGGCACTGCAAGTAACCTGGGACGAATCTTTCTCAGAAGAAGAAGAAGAGATACCCCAGTCCAACCTCCTAGCTCTGACCGCCTCAGAAGAAGTCGGAACCGAATCAGAAACAGAACAAGAGGACGGCGAGCTAACCTTCACAGAAGACGGAGAAATTAAGGTAACTGGTTTTAATAGATTACAATTAAGTGAATTAATTTCATTTCTTTCTCGAGATTTGGCAAAAGCCAAACTCCGAGTCGAAACCCTCCGACAGGAAGTAAAACTCTTGAAAGAGGGAGCTGACTCTAAACCCTTAACCGAGAAGGTTCAGGAAGGAACTCCTACTCAAGTTGAAAAACTTGAAAAGGAAAACTCCTCCCTGAAAACTCAGGTTAAGGATCTTAGATCAGCATTAGAACGATTTACATCTGGTTCCAAGGGTCTTGACATGATCCTTGGAAAACAGAAATCAGTTCTAAATCGATCCGGATTGGGCTATAGAACCAAATCTCGGCAAAGATCTTACCTTGCTGTACTGAATCAGTCCAGAGGTAAAATTCAGGCATGGGTACCTAAACTATGCCTGAACAAACCGACTGGATCAAATCAGTATTGGATCCCCAAGGACAAGATTCACATCTTGCCTAACCATCACCGTGGCTTTAGTCCAGGGGGAGCCAAACTGAAAACTATATTCATTATTAGATAATTTTTTTTATTGCAATATGATTGTTTGCCTGTTTATTTAATTTCTGCAATTTACCATGCTTAGACTTAGGCTAGTTTAAGGACCAAACAAACTTAACTGAAACTTGAAAACATAGTATTGGGTGGAGGTGAGATGATAGTACGTTGGGGAAACCAATTCTAATAAGATCAAGTTCACTTGCTCTCTTTAGACTGGTGAAACCAACCGAAGCTACCGATCCAAAATCCAAACTAGTTAGACCAGAAATTTTTCAAAGAATAATTTTGAAAATGAAATTTCATTAAAAGGCTTTGTCAAGGAAAGGGTGGATGATCCCATAAGGCTACGGCCAAAGAAGGCCTAGTGCCTCGCCAAGACCTGGAAGCCAATTTTTGAAATTCAAATTCAAATTAATTTTTGTCAAATTCGAATCTAATACAAAATTTCAGTTATTTGTAGATTCAAATATTTTTGTTAAAATTAATTGTTTTCAAAATTAATTAAGTTTTTAAAATTTAACTGTTTTCAAAATTAATCAAACTTTTCAAAATAACTTTTAACCATCAAAACCTGTCTCACGGAAACCATAAGGTTAATGTGATTGAAAACCCTAGACTGGGTGAAACAGCAGGATTAAGACTAAAATGGAAATTCTTTTACCTATAGGATGAGATAATCTTGTATTTTTCAAACCATGGTCAAACCATGATTAATATAGTCAAACCACGGTCAAAGCAGTCAAACTAGAGTCAAAACAGTCAAAACAATTCCAACCATGGTCAAACCAATTAAACCATGGTCAAGATGATGACTAGACAAAAATTTGTCTTTACCAACCCTATTCCGGGCGCCCGGAACCACGCGGGCGCCCCCTACCCCACCTTTTCTTACTCCCTAGGCAAAAAGCTGATTTTGCTTTTGACCAGGGCGCCCGGAACCACGCGAGCGCCCCCATCAACTCCAACGCAGCAAAAGCTGCAAAGCGCTCTGTTGAGGGCGCCCGGGCTGTCCCGGGCGCCCCCAGCAACCAAAAGCTACTGCCTTTGGCAGCAGTTGCTGACCAGGGCGCCCGGAAGCTCCCGGGCGCCCCCATGGGTTTGCCTATATAAAGCACCCGAATTCTCCTTCTCCTCCACACCAAAAACAACCTTCCTCTTCACTTCTTTCTCTTCAAGAAGACCTTGCAAGTCCTCTTCCTCAACTATGCCTCCCCGAGCCGTCCGGTATGATTATTATTATTGTTATTGCATTTAAAGTTATCTTCACATGCAATACCTTTATTCTTCCTTTAATTTCCTTAACTTAGAAGACGCCGACCAAACCCGGCCAACCCCGGTGCCCAACCTAGTCCCGACCCTAGATTTCCTAATCTAGAGCTATGTAATAGGTTCGCACAAACAATCTACAAGCCTATTAAAACGAGTTATCTCAATAGGCACTTTTTTACCCAATCATGCCCTGTCGCCATGAACATCATCAACTTCTATCAATTGGACAATCTTGTCTTCTGCACGCATACCATTAATGAATCTTTATGCGCAGAATTTTACAATAATATAATTCGACAAGATAATCTTATGTTTCAAACCACTGTCCAAGGAATTCCTTTAACTATAACCCCGACTTTGTTGAACCGTTACCTAGGGCTGCGACCCTCTCAGTCCACATTCTGCTGTTATCCTCCTAGGAACCCCCCATTTGATCCTCCCTACTCAGAGATTACCCTAGATACCATTCACTCCTATTTCTATAGGGCAGACCTCCCAGCAAATAGACGCTTCCAAGCTGTTGAACTTCAGGCCCAGAACTATGCCTTGTATAGAGTTCTGGTCCGCTGTATCCTACCACTTTCCACGAGAGACCTAGGGACTATGCGACCCTTTCATGCTTTCCTTCTTTATGCCCTAGTCCATCACCTTGACCTAGACATTGGACTCCATATGTTTCATACCATTCTGCATGCGTCCAGTGTCACGACTCAGGGACGAGTACGCACACCATATTGCCACATCATCACATCTCTCCTTCATCACCACGGTCGTGACATTACCGTTGGTGAAATTACCGCTATGACCGACTTTGACGAAATAGGATTTAGGAACTTTTCGTTAGCGGGTCTAGAGGTGTCGGCCACCGGGGTTCTTAGTTGGAGACGACAGCAGGCCGGAGCACCAGTCGACTCAGACGAGGAGGTCGAAGTCGATATTGGAGACGTAGCTGCAGCAGCCCGAGCACACATCGACGAGCCCGCTCCACCGACACTCTACGAGAGAGTGACCCGTATGGAAACACAGATCCAAAGCCTCCGAGAGGACATCGAAGCCAATCATGTCGAAGACTTGGAGACAAATCGGGGCTACTACACCGAGTATATTAGCGCCCTTAGAGCTGAGCGAGAGGCCAGAGATGCACAGTATCTAGAGATGATGGCACGATTTGATGCATGGCAGCCTGGCCCGTCTGATCATCCCGGTCCCTCATCTTAGATCTGATTGCATTGTACTATTAGCTATCTGACTGCCCCTACTCAGTAGGGTTGACTTGTGTTTGACTATATGACTATGTTGAACCTTGAGTACCTGCTTTATTTTATGTTGACCAGCTTATGATTACTGTGCTTTGTAGAATAGATTAATTTTCTTCTCTACTTGATTTAAAATTTTTGAATTTGAAAAACTGTCTTACTTAATTTCAAAATCAGTTTTCATTTTCGACTTAGTTTTATTTTTTAAAAACTACCCCCTTCAAAAACTAGGGTTTTTCGAAAATGGACTTAGCCTAGGCCCTAACCCTAGAACTGCATGCACCTATAGACTTAGAAGCCAGCATCTCACAAGCACCTTAGGGTACTTTTGATTGATAACCTAGAAAGGGTTGAGATGCTTAGGTCTTTGCCTTAATTCAAGATGCTTTAAGTCAGTGCATCTGCAGTAATTGGGGCACTAAATACAACTTATACAGCAATCAAGTTAAGTGTCAAGTTTAGAAAATCTAACTTGAACAGAAACACTTAACTTGACTAACCCTAGCAAAAACTACTGTTTATAACAGTTAGTAAGTAGCTAATTGGGTTAGACAGGTCCCTACAAAGAAAATTGATTGATTTAGTTAAGTCTAATTACGATTTGGTTCAGTACAGCAAAATCTTACTTATTTCCATTATTTCTGCTATACTCATTTGTTTTGATATATGGCAAAGGGGGAGAGATAGGAAAGGAGAGAGTAAAATTAATTTTCTTTAAAATTTTTTTTAAAATTTAATTTTCTTAACTCTATCCTTTATTCAAAAAGTATTCAAAAGTTTTTCTTTATTCAAAACTTTTTTGAAAAATACTTAAGCTTTCAAAATGTTGCTAAGTATTCAAGTCTTTCAAAATTCTTACTTGAGCCTTTCAAAATTTTGCTAAGTACTCAAGCCAAATTTTATAACTTAAGCTTGTCAAAAGTTTTAAACCTTTATAAAGTACCTTAAGCTTAAGTTTCTCTAAACTGGTTAAGTTCAAAATTATTAAGTACTTAAGTTTTCCAAAAGTACTGTATTAAGTTTTCAAAATTATTAAGTACTTAAGTTTTTTTCTTATCCTACTAAAGTACTTAAGCTAACACTTTCAAAACCTTTGAGTACCTTAAAATTTAAAGCCTCAAACTTGTTAAGTACTCAAAAATCGTGTTTCAAAAAATCTTCTTATATACTTTTTAAGATTCCTAAGTACCTAGAACTTAAGTTTTCAAGTACAAATAAAGTTCTTTTAAACCCCACGAATTTTTGAAAAATCTAGGGGGAGATTCCTTCCAGGGGGAGAGAACAAAAGTTAAAACTTTTTCATATTTTGCTTAAACTTAACTTTTTGAACTAGGGTTGCCATAAATCAAAAAGGGGGAGATTGTTGGTGCAGAATGCACCAAAGTCAAACCTATGTTTTGATAATGGCAACAGAGGTCAAAAGTTAAGTCTTACTTGTGTTTCTAACAAGTTACTCTAGTGTCCAGAGATAAAGTCCTAGCGAAGGAAAGCTAGGCAACTGGCGAAGGACTGCCAGTAGCAAAGTCCTAGCGAAGGAAAGCTAGGCAACTGGCGAAGGACTGCCAGTAGCAAAGCCCTAGCGAAGGACTGCTAGGCAACTGGCGAAGGACTGCCAGTAGCAAAGCCCTAGCGAAGGACTGCTAGTCAACTGGCGAAGGACTGCCAGTATCAAAGCCCTAGCGAAGGACTGCCAGTATCCAAGACCTGACAAAGGACCGTCAGGCAAAAGTCCAACCAAAGGAGCGGTTGGCATCAGGTAAATTCTCCCGAGAGGAGTAGGTGAGGACGCGTTCCCCGTCGAGGGAACAGTAGGCGTCGGTTCGACCTAGGGCTCCATTTTGGAGACCAAAGTCAGAACCAAGACAGCTAAGGCTGTATAAAAGAATAATATAATTGCTATTTGGACTAACCCTGGATGCAGGATCGAAGGACTGAGTATCTGCAGCTCAGAGAGCCTCAAAGGAGTGAGGCAGAAGCTGAGCAGGGCGCCCCGGATGATCCGGGCGCCCCCAAGGTCAACCCAAGTCTGCAAGAAGTGAAAACACACCTCAAAGCGCCTCGACAGCTAGATTCGGGGCGCCCCGGATGCTCCGGGCGCCTCGCCTGTCGCGGGCGCCCCGCGTGTCGCGGGCGCCCCCACTGCCAGCTGCCGAAGCGCGCCCTTGCGAAGCCGTGAAGATAAACTTTGACCGGTCAATGCGGGCGCCCCGAGCGCTCGGGGCGCCCCGGTCAAAGCGGATCCAGAGGATCAGACGCGACCGAGAGCTCTGCGGATCAGAGGCCACGTGGGGGGCGCCCCCAGGCCCTATATAAAGGGCCCTCGACCCCAGGCTTTATACAACTGTTCACTCAACGCCTCAAAGCTCTTCTACGCTCGTGCCTTGCTCCGGACACTCTCCAACTCGAGCCGACGACGTCCCGCTGCTCCGAAAAAGTTGATCTACTCCGGACGTCGGTAAAAAAGAGCGTTCTTTTTATTTGCTGCACTTATCTTTGTAATTAAATTCTGTAAACCTTTTTGCGCCTATATAGAATTGCCCAAAGTAAACGGTCAACGACCGTGGGCCTTGGAGTAGGAGTCGACACAGGCTCCGAACCAAGTAAATCGACTGTGTCTCTGTGTCTTGTTTTTTAATTTCCGCTGCGTACCTACTCTTACTCAAATCCGAAAGTTTTCCGATATTCACCCCCCCTCTATCGGTTTTCATGATCCAACACTTTAGCGCTGTTGAAGGGACCCACCTGGTTCAGTTCTTCTTTGGTTAATCCGCACTGCAACGTCTGGGTTGCTTTCGCATCATCCTCGATGTTTTTCTTCAGCGAGGCGTCCCATTCTGTGTAGTGCTATGCCACTCCTTCAGAATTCTTGGGGATTTCAAGGCCAGATTGGATAATAATCCACATGTCCACCTAAGTTTTCAGGTGGACTTCCATCCGACTCTTCCAGTAGGAGATGTCTTCTCCACTGAAGAGTGTGTTGATGCAGTCTGGCCCGATTGTTGTTTTGGTGTTGACAACGATTTAAGTTTAGTTGAATGGATTTGGATTAAGTCCAGGTGGATCGGGAGATCGCACGCTGGCATGAGAAAAAGTCCTAGCTTGGAGGGCTAGGTATGAAAAGTCCTAACCTGGAGGGTTAGGTGTGAGAAAATCCTAACCTGGAGGGTTAGGTGTGGAAAAATCCTAGCTTGGAGGGGTAGGTATGGAATGTTAGTGATATGAGAGAAGTGTCCTAAGGCAATCGCCTTATGATTATAAACATTTATTTTAATAAATGATAATTCACTATTTGAGTATACATGTTTGTGTATTTAATTGGGATCTTAAACTCATCTACTGAATGTCCGCAATACAACTCACAGCATAAGAGAATTTGTGATGGGATCACAACTTGTGATTATCTCTATATGTGCAAATGTGAAGTATTGAAAATATCCCTAGTCGATGAATTGATAAAAACGGACACTATCAATTCTGTTGAGACTAGCATGGGTTATTCTCTAATCAGCTGATTCTCACTGGCTGGTGACATTGGGATGTCCGGAGATAAACATGGATGCTAGTTAAGGGAACTAGTTCATTGGAGTGACTAGCTGTAAAACTTCATATGGTTATCTATATAGATATGTCAATGAAGTTCTTACTGCAGCTTAAGTGTGATGTTCCTTTGACTTGCGGTGTTCAAGTCATCTTGGTCATGGAGACTTATACTTTAACATCTTAAGCAAGCATCTCCAAGGAGGTGTGGACCCAGGATGATTGGGTATAAGCCAAAGTGCCCGAAGATGTTTGAACAGCATACAAAAGATTCACCACTTCTTGCGAGGAGATGTATACCCAGGCCTATCGTCGGATTGTTACTCAAAAACCTCTGGCCAGAGTATATCATGTTAAGAGTGCGAGTCTCTTAAATACATGAGAGTAATTAGAAATCCAAAGGACGAGAAAGACATTACTTGGGCTAGGTGTGACGTAGTCAGCCTAGTGGGGACTGACACAAATAGACCGTGTCCTGAACCAAGTGGGTATAAGGTGGTGAAGGGAATGGGGCACGATTCATTAGAGCTGCTGAAGGGTTTCAGAATAATTTCTTCTGAGGTCAAACCGTTGATCTTTCGATTAATTGGGGATCATGATGTACTACTAGGTGCCACTCATGATCGTTCTATAATTAGTTGATTATAGACGACCAACATAAATCGAAAGCCTATTTAGTCACACGCACTACGAGTAATCCGAGGGATTTAAAACGAGTTGAAAATTAGATTTTCCAATCAAGAGAAATAAGTCGAATCTGAGTTAATCAGAGGCGCAATGGAAGCTAAAAATGGCTAAGTCTTTTGAAGGCTTATTGGGCAAATTAAATGAGTTTAATTCGCGACCGGTCCGGGTTGGTTTGGCCGGCCAAAGAGGGTGCTAACCCTCCTTGTGGTGGCCGGCCATTAAAGGGAATTAAATCAATTTATTTGGTTTAATTAATAAAATAAATCTAGTGCTATTTATTTTATAAATTATGGATGAATAAATTTGTAAAAAGAAATTTATATAAATAAATTTGTAGAAATTTATTCTTTTTATGGAAGTTAAAATAATCCATGAAATGGTTTATTTTAATTTTATAAAATCAATTAAGAATTGATTTTTCCATAATAAGAAAGATAATAAATTTCTTATAAAATTTATTCCATAATTTAAAGAGAAGAGGAATTTGTTTTATTATAATTAGTTATAATAAGACTCGGCTTAAACGAAATAATTAATAAGAGAATTTATAAGATAAATTTCTTATAACTAATTCCGTTAATTCCGTTAATTCGGTTTAGAGGGAGACTTAGCAAAGGAGTTGCTACTATATAAAGGAACCAAAGGCAAGCCCTTATTCCCAATAAACTAATCAAGTTGTGAAGAGCTCTCCCTCTCTCTCTCTTCTCTTCTCCCTCCCCTCTCCTCCCTTAGGGCCGGCGCCCACTTGGTGACCTAGGGCCGGCGCCCTTCCTCCATCTAGGGCCGGCGCACCTCATCCACTTCCTTGGGTTGTGGCGTGAGCATTCAAGAAGAAGGAGAACCCGAACAAGAAGAAGAAGAAGCGGATAGCGACTCCTCTCTTCTCGGAATTCGATTCCGTTACTTCGTTGGTTAGTTTCCTAATTTTTCTCTTGTTCATCTTTGTTGTGCCTATAGAGAATCTAGTAGTTCTCGTCGGCACAAAACTCGTGACTTTGCGAAGTCATCCCGAAGAGAACTCGGCGTGGACGCGAATAGAGGCGAAGCTTCCAAGGGACGCTACGGTTGGATCTCGTCCCTTACTTCGAGTTACGAGAGGTACTTAGTAAATTTGTTTACTTTTCCGCAAAGTTTTATTTTATGATTATGTCAACACACCATAAGGTTGCATACTAGATACGAAGTTAAAATAATTTAGGAAATTATTTTATACAAATTCTTCCGCTGCACGTAAAAATTTAAAATTTTACGAACTCGTATCCTTGTCAACATGCACCCGGTCCCAACAGTGGTATCAGAGCCGGTTAGTGTTCGACATTATCATATAATTGTTGTGGAAAACTTTGTCATGATCTCAATTTCGGAAAATTTTTCAATTATGGAAACTTTCCAATTATAATAAATTTTAGATTTAGGAATTTCGAAGTTTGGAAATCCTCATGAAATTTCGCAAACTTTTGAAATTTTCTGGTTTCTGAAATTTTATAATAATTGTGAAAACTTCCCATCTTTGGAAACTTTCCAATTTTGAAAATTTTTCTATTTTAGAAATTTTTCAATTTTGGAAATATGTAAGTTTTCTTTGTACCGGAAACTTACAATTATTCTGAAAACCAATTTATGAAATCTCGCAATTTTGGGCACTTTCTTTTAAGAAAGTCTAGACAAATTCATGGACAGTTAATTGACAATTAAATTTGAATTGGTCTTTAAATTGACAACAAAATTTTTTATTTTGGATTGAGCCTCGGGGAGCCGTCCAATTTAAAGCTAGTTGTTGTAATTTAATTTCCCAATTTTTTAATTAAAATTGTCATGTTTGATTTCGATTGAGCCTCGGGGAGCCGTCCAATTGGATTTACGACAAATTATTTTTCTTTCGGTATCTGAGCCTCGGGGAGCCACTAATAAGCACCATTTTATTGATTATTTTAATTGCTAAAATCCATGTTTGACCCATGTTTTTATTGCTTAATTATGATTTTACCCTAGGTTTTGGAACTTTATTTTATTTTGGACTTAATTGCAAAATTACACATTTTTGGATTATTTGGCCACTAATTTTCTGATATATTTTTATAGGCATGAAAGGATCCTAGACCTAGGGCATACTGGGTCAAACTTGAGTCGGATGTGAGCCGGATCGAATTATCAAGCCTACGATTAATCTGGGCCGTCCGATTCAAGAGCGGCTAGATCTGAGCCATCCGGGACGATCTGAAGCAATCCGAGCTAGGGTTAGGGTTGATCAAGCTCTATGATCAAGATCAGAAGGTTTCATCCCAATCAGAGCTAAATCAACCGTTGGATCAAGTAAGGAGGGTTCTAGAGCGTCCATTCACAGATAGAGTTGATCTGGACCATCCGTTGCATATCTGGAGGATCCGAGCTACCACAAGGTAGATCCTGACCCCAGATCTTCATCATAAAAGTTTGGCTCAAATCAGATCAAGATCTACCGTTGGATTTCATCAAAGCAATCTGAGCCGTCCATTTGTTTCTATTTAATCAAAAATGCGCAGCAGCTCTTCCCTGTCGCGTCCTCGCCGCAACCAGTTTCCTCTTCGTTTTGTTCCTTCGTTTCTTCAATAGAGTTCTTCATCCAAGGGGCGCGACCACCTCCATCCTTCATCAGATCAAGTTCGAGGTCACTAGGGAGAGTAGTTTGTGGAGTTTTCAGCTTGGAATTGGGCAAGAACAGGGCTGTTGAGAGGTTTCCGCAGCCTTATATTTGATAGCTTCAAACTCGGTTTTGTCGAGTTCTTCATCAATCCAAGCTATTCAGAGGGGTTCCCTGAAGTGTTTGGATCATTCCCGCACCTTCGTTTCACTCAGACATGGCTGAATTGAAGAAATCGATTGGGATTTTCCTTCTTGAACAGTTTTGAGCTGGATTCGACTACCGATTCAGTTCCTTAGTGAATTGCTGAGCTTGCGGGTTCGAAGCCAGCTCTTGATTGACAACCAAGAAGACCTTGAGCTAATGAAATGATTGGGGTTTAGATTTCTTAGTCAATTTTCTTTGTTTTAGCTGTAATTTTATTACTGCCACTTCATTTCTGAAATTTCTGAATTAGTTGCTATAATTTACTTGTATGGACCGTTTCTTTCTCAATTGGAGGCTCATCCTTGAGTGACAACAAGGATTCGAAGCTGAGATGAGAGATTGAGGCTTTGTTTAGTTAAATTTCATTGCAATTAGCTGTAATTTCGAATTCTGTCAATTCTGTCCTGTTTTTCATATCAGCAACTTAGTTTCGATTTCTGAATTGTTTTAGCTCTAATTAGGATTCCATTTTGCAAGTAGATTAGTTAGTGAGCTTGTTAAGATAACAATAGCCTTCGATTTCAGTTTAATTTGTGCCTTACAGCTTGCGTATCAGTTTGTATCAGAAGTTTCTGTTTTCTGCATTGCGTTTCATATTCCTGTTCTGCCAATTCAGCTGTAGTTTCTGAATTTCGAGTCAAGTAATCTTAGTTTCCCTATTTCTTATCTGAACAATGGATGAGGCATTCGTATCTAGCTTGCCTTGGCATGTTTGTTCTGCATTTGTAATGTTGTCTGAAATTCTGTAAGGTCTCTGCATTTTCTGATTTCTGCATTGCTCTTTACTTCATTTCTGAATTTCTAACTTCAGCTTTCAGTTTCATCCGAATGATAGCTTACATTTTCAAGCATGAGGGCTAGTTGCATTTCTGAATTTGATAGCTTCTAGTGTTGCATTTGCCAGAAATTTTTGGCTCATCAGCTTCCTCTTGGTATCAAGTTTTACCTTTGCTGCAATTTTTGTATCAAGTAAAGGCTTGGCATTAAGTTTGTTCTTCCATGCATTTCAGATTTTATTGCTGCCTGTTGTACCAAGTGGAGATTCGGTTTTGAATGGAAATTCATTTCTATATTCATTGGTTTTTCTTGAAACTCAGAATTGTGCATTCTACATGAGTAATAGTTGAAGATTCAACCCATGTGTATCAAGTTTAAGCCATTTCTGGTTTTGTGCTAAGTGAAGTTCAGCAGATATTTCAATAGTTTTGAGTTTAAATTCTTGAAATCCAACAAGTCTTCTAGTGTGGAGTTGAGTTCGAGTTCAGTTGTTTCAAAATCAGCAGTTTTGAACTTTAAGCTTCAATTTTTGCATAATAGTGTTTTAGTGGCTGAATATTTTTTGTATCAAGTGGAGCACTTGGAATGGATGGGTGTGAAACTGAACATAACCTGTAGTGTAGATTCACATTGGAATTCGAATTTATTTTTCCAAGTTCATGCTCATTTGCATCAGTTAACTAAGTTCACCAATAATTGAGTCCTTAGTGGCATTAATTTTGTTTAGCCCATTTGGTTGAATTCCTTTATTCTCATTGTGATTTTATTTTTGATTGCAACCCAAAACCCAATTTTGATTTGAAACCCGAAAACACAAACGACACCTAAATACAAGCACGAGTCAAATTATATCAACTAGCCCCGAGAAAAATACGACCTGTGGCCCCTTTACTACATTTTCATATTTTTGATTGTAAAAGGGTTTCCAGCATTTCATTTATAAATTCTAAATTTCGATAGACTCACAATTTCGTGACAATATTTAATATATCATTTGAGTCTTTAAATTGACAGTTAATTTAAGAAAGTCTAGACAAATTCATGGACAGTTAATTGATAATTAAATTTGAATTGGTCTTTAAATTGACAACAAAATTCTTTATTTTGGATTGAGCCTCGGGGAGCCGTCCAATTTAAAGCTAGTTGTTGTAATTTAATTTCCCAATTTTTTAATTAAAATTGTCATGTATGATTTGGATTGAGCCTCGGGGAGCCGTCCAATTGGATTTACGACAAATTATTTTTCTTTGGGTATCTGAGCCTCGGGGAGCCACGCTTAGAAAACGATTTGTTGTAATTAATTAAATCCATGAATAAAATATGTTTTAAGAGGTAATGCTCTTACATATTGTTGTCTCCAAAATTAATTAGGAAAATGGTTTCCTATAGAGTTTCTTAAATGAGATTTTCATGAAAATAATATGTGGTTGAATTAAGGGAATTATCTCTTAATTTAATAAGTTTTGATTTAGAGAAATCAAAGTCTTGAACATATTATTTCCGAAATTGATTATGACAATTTAGGAAATTGTTTCCCAAAACAATTCCTTTATTAAAGTATGAGATTAGAATTAGGAAATCCGGTTCCTAATTCAATTAATGAGACTTGATAACTTAAGTCACATACATACTTTATTGAGGAAAACGTTAGTCATGACATATGTCATGAATGTGCTTAGAAAAGATGAGACCCAAAACCCCTTACAAAATATTAAGGCTAACACCTTCCATTAATATGGTTAGAACTGGAGTTTTGTTTCTCGTTTGGGTTGATGGACACATCCATGCCCAACTTGAACCTCAACATGTTCAAACCATGGAATTAATTTATGAATAATATAGTTGGAGTCAGAGGTCAATCCTTAGTTTTGGTTGTTGGACACATCCAAGCCTAACTAAACGGTTGAATGAGCTCCAACCATATTAAAACTATTTCTTGATTAATGGGTCAGCCTTAAGCTTGGAGCATCGATTTGTTGTGCCACAGCCAAGGTCAATGCGAAAAGAGGTGCAGTTGGGTGCTATGTATATGATGCATACTTGTTAATGAGTTAGCAACCCAATGATTTATGCAAACATTCAATTAGTTGATAGCATAATGTGATAGTTGCATATATGTGATGTGTAATCGGTATAATTACCTACCTTCATAGCTAAGAAAAACTTGATGGCCACAGCCATGGTGGTTCTTATCTATGGTTGGATATCAACCTATTTGGAGATGTTCCTACGATCTCCCGAATTGATAAAAAGGGTTATTCAATTTGAAAAATAAATAGGATTTTATTAATGTATGTTGATACATTCTTTAATCAATCTTCTCACATAAACTCAATTTGTATTTCTAGGTTAATCACTTGATCATGTCTTCTCTGAATTTGCGTTCCATTTTGGACACCAATAAACTGACTGGGCCGAACTTCATGGACTGGCTTCGAAACCTAAGGATAGTCCTCAAGGCAGAGAAGCTTGCTTATGTCCTTGAAGATCAACTTCCCAACCGTCCTCCTAAAAACACAACTCCAGACCAGTTTCCTGAGTTGCTCAACCTGCTGAAGACTGTAGAGCCTTCTGTGAAGCAGGATCAAAAGACGGTACTGTTAGTTGGTTCCTCGAAGAAAGGTTCTAAGAGGAAGGCCAATGAACAGAATAAGGGAAAGAAGAAAAAGGCCAAAAAGACTGAAAATACCCTAAAAGGCACTTGCCATCACTGTGACAAGGAGGGTCACTGGCGAAGAAACTGCAAGGTTTATCTTGAGTCCTTGAAAGAGAAGGCATCCGATGCCCCATCCTCTTCAAGTATCTTCGTTATTGAATGTCATTCTATTTCCTCAAACACTTGGGTACTTGATACTGGGTGTAGCTCACATATATGTAATGACATACAAGGGCTAAGAAATAGAAGAAGACTCGTCAAAGGAGAAGCGAATTTGCGAGTTGGAAACGGAGCAAAGATTGCTGATGTTGCCATCGGAACATATTTGCTAAAGCTCCCCACTGGACGTGTCTTAGAATTGGATAATTGTTATTTAGTTCCTTCGTTAAAAAGGACATTGTATCTATTTCATGTTTGAATGAAAAAGGTTATCATTTAACTTTTAGTAATAATTGTTGTTACATAACTTTAAATGGCGTTCTTTATGGGAATAGAACTTTGTGCAATGGCATCTACACGTTAGATTTATCCAGTGACGTTTTCAATATCGAAGTTAGCAACAAACGTGCTCGAATAGATAATCGAATAGACTCCTACATGTGGCATTGTCGTCTCGGCCATATAAGTAAGAAACGCATGACCGAATTACACCAATGTGGAATTTTGGAATCATTTGAACCCGGTTCATTTGATACATGCGAATCATGCTTAAAAGGCAAGATGACCAAATTACCCTTTTCCGGAAAAGGTAATCCAGTGGGAGAAGTGCTTGGTCTAATACATACTGATGTATGTGGACCAATGTCAACTCTTGCACAAGGAGGCTATAGCTACTTCATCACCTTTATCGATGATCACTCACGATTCGGGTATGTGTTCTTGATGAAACACAAATCTGAAGCTTTTGAGAAATTCAAAGAATTCAGAAATGAAGTAGAGAAACAGCTTGGCAAAAGTATTAAGATACTTCGATCCGATCGGGGTGGAGAATACTTAAGTCAAGAGTTTCAAGATTATCTTAGGGACAATGGGATATTGTCCCAATGGACTCCGCCGTATACACCACAGCATAATGGTGTATCTGAGAGGCGCAACCGAACCTTGATGGACATGGTTAGGTCGATGATGAATCATGCAACTCTTCCAAAATCCTTTTGGGGCTATGCACTTAAGACAGCTGTTTACTTGCTAAACAGAGTCCCGACCTCACTTAACTCACCTTAAGATATGGGGTTGTCCTGCTTATGTGAAGCGGGTTGTATCAGACAAATTGGATGCTAAGTCTGATAAGTGTCTATTTATTGGATACCCTAAGGAAACGAAGGGTTACCAATTCTATCATCCCTTGGAACAAATGGTGTTTGTTTCAAGGCATGCTGTTTTTCTGGAAAGAGAATTTCTTTTACAAGAAAATAGTGGGAGTGGCATTGAACTTGATGAAGTTCGAGAAACTCCAATAGACATTACAGAGACACCTGGTCTAGACACACAACCGATAACTCATAGTGATGAACTATCAGTTGAACCTAAAACTATACCACCTCTTCGTAGGTCTGATAGGGCACGCAATATTCCAGAGAGATACGGATTTCTCGTAAGTGAATCGAACGACGTGTTACTCATAAGCGATGATGAACCTATCAGTTATGAAGATGTTCTGAAAAGTTTAGAAAGGGACAAATGGCTTGAAGCCATGAAGTCGGAAAAGGATTCCATGTATGAAAACCAAGTATGGGACTTGGTTAACCCACCTGAAGGGATTAAGCCCATAGGGTGCAAGTGGGTTTTCAAGAAGAAAATCGACATGGAAGGTAATGTAGTTACCTTTAAGGCTAGATTAGTGGCAAAAGGATATCGTCAAAAACAAGGAATTGATTATGACGAAACCTACTCGCCAGTAGCTATGCTTAAATCCATTTGGATGCTCCTAGCCATAGCAGCTCATTATGATTATGAGATATGTCAATTGGATGTGAAAACAGCTTTCCTTAATGGAAACCTGCTTGAGGATGTGTACATGATACAACCTGAAGGTTTCACATCGGTTGATAAAACCAAAGTATGCAAGCTTCGACGATCCATATATGGACTGAAGCAAGCATCTAGGAGCTGGAACATCCGTTTTGATGAGACAATCAAAGAGTTTGATTTCTCACAAAATCCTGACAAACCTTGTGTGTACAAGAAGGTTAGTGGGAGTGCAGTCGTATTCCTAGTATTATATGTCGATGACATCTTACTTATAGGAAACGATATATCAGTTTTACAGACAATTAAAATTTGGTTGTCCAAAACTTTCTCCATGAAAGACCTGGGAGAAGCAACCTATATCCTTGGGATTAGAATCTATAGAGATAGATCAAAACGGTTGCTTGGTCTTTCGCAGTCTACATATATAGACCGAGTGCTAAAAAGGTTTAGCATGTCGGAATCCAAGAAAGGTTACCTTCCCATCAGGCATGGGATCAACCTTTCAAAGTCTATGTGTCCGGCACAGAAGACGAGAGGATTTGCATGAATAAGATTCCCTATGCATCCGCAATAGGATCTATCATGTATGCTATGTTATGTTCAAGGCCCGATGTATCGTATGCTTTGAGCGTCACAAGCAGATACCAGTCGGATCCGGGAATGGATCATTGGGCGGCTGTAAAGACAATCCTTAAGTACTTAAGAAGAACTAAGGATGTGTTCCTAATATATGGAGAAGGAGATATGGTAATACGTGGGTATACAGATGCCAGTTTCCAGACAGATAAGGATGACTCCAAATCGCAGTCTGGATACGTATTTACTTTGAATGGAGGCGCAGTAAGTTGGAAAAGTTCCAAACAAGACACCGTAGCGGATTCTACCACGGAAGCGGAATATATCGCAGCTTCGGAAGCAGCAAAGGAAGCAGTTTGGATCAAGAAGTTTGTCTCAGAACTTAGTGTGGTTGCAACCATTGATGAAGCAGTGCCGGTTTACTGCGACAACAATGGAGCTATTGCACAAGCGAAGGAACCAAGGTCTCATCGCGATCCAAACACGTGCTTCGACGCTATCATCTGATCAGAGATATTATAAGTAGGAATGACATACAAATTGAGAGGGTTCCCACTGAAAGGAATATAGCGGATCCTTTAACTAAGGCCTCGCCTCAAAGCAAGTTTGAGGGACATGTTAGAGCCTATGGTATTGGATACCGTAGCGATTGGCATTAGGCCAAGTGGGAGTTTGTTAGTGATATGAGAGAAGTGTCCTAAGGCAATCGCCTTATGATTGTAAACATTTATTTTAATAAATGATAATTCACTATTTGAGTATACATGTTTGTGTATTTGATTGGGATCTTAAACTCATCTACTGAATGTCCGCAATACAACTCACAGCATAAGAGAATTTGTGATGGGATCACAACTTGTGATTATCTCTATATGTGCAAATGTGAAGTATTGAAAATATCCCTAGTCGATGAATTGATAAAAACGGACACTATCAATTCTGTTGAGACTAGCATGGGTTATTCTCTAATCAGCTGATTCTCACTGGCTGGTGACATTGGGATGTCCGGAGATAAACATGGATGCTAGTTAAGGGAACTAGTTCATTGGAGTGACTAGCTGTAAAACTTCATATGGTTATCTATATAGATATGTCAATGAAGTTCTTACTGCAGCTTAAGTGTGATGTTCCTTTGACTTGCGGTGTTCAAGTCATCTTGGTCATGGAGACTTATACTTTAACATCTTAAGCAAGCATCTCCAAGGAGGTGTGGACCCAGGATGATTGGGTATAAGCCAAAGTGCCCAAAGATGTTTGAACAGCCTACAAAGGATTCACCACTCCTTGCGAGGAGATGTATACCCAGGCCTATCGTCGGATTGTTACTCAAAAACCTCTGGCCAGAGTATATCATGTTAAGAGTGCGAGTCTCTTAAATACATGAGAGTAATTAGAAATCCAAAGGACGAGAAAGACATTACTTGGGCTAGGTGTGACGTAGTCAGCCTAGTGGGGACTGACACAAATAGACCGTGTCCTGAACCAAGTGGGTATAAGGTGGTGAAGGGAATGGGGCACGATTCATTAGAGCTGCTGAAGGGTTTCAGAATAATTTCTTCTGAGGTCAAACCGTTGATCTTTCGATTAATTGGGGATCATGATGTACTACTAGGTGCCACTCATGATCGTTCTATAATTATTTGATTATAGACGGCCAACATAAATCGAAAGCCTATTTAGTCACACGCTCTACGAGTAATCCGAGGGATTTAAAACGAGTTGAAAATTGGATTTTCCGATCAAGAGAAATAAGTCGAATCTGAGTTAATCAGAGGCGCAATGAAAGCTAAAAATGGCTAAGTCTTTTGAAGGCTTATTGGGCGAATTAAATGAGTTTAATTCGCGACCGGTCCGGGTTGGTTTGGCCGGCCAAAGAGGGTGCTAACCCTCCTTGTGGTGGCCGGCCATTAAAGGGAATTAAATCAATTTATTTGGTTTAATTAATAAAATAAATCTAGTGCTATTTATTTTATAAATTATGGATGAATAAATTTGTAAAAAGAAATTTATATAAATAAATTTGTAGAAATTTATTCTTTTTATGAAAGTTAAAATAATCCATGAAATGGTTTATTTTAATTTTATAAAATCAATTAAGAATTGATTTTTTCATAATAAGAAAGTTTATAAATTTCTTATAAAATTTATTCCATAATTTAAAGAGAAGAGGAATTTGTTTTATTATAATTAGTTATAATAAGACTCGGCTTAAACGAAATAATTAATAAGAGAATTTATAAGATAAATTTCTTATAACTAATTCCGTTAATTCCGTTAATTCGGTTTAGAGGGAGACTTAGCAAAGGAGTTGCTACTATATAAAGGAACTAAAGGCAAGCCCTTATTCCCAATAAACTAATCAAGTTGTGAAGAGCTCTCCCTCTCTCTCTCTTCTCTTCTCCCTCCCCTCTCCTCCCTTAGGGCCGGTGCCCACTTGGTGACCTAGGGCTGGCGCCCTTCCTCCATCTAGGGCCGGCGCACCTCATCCACTTCCTTGGGTTGTGGCGTGAGCATTCAAGAAGAAGGAGAACCCGAACAAGAAGAAGAAGAAGCGGATAGCGACTCCTCTCTTCTCGGAATTCGATTCCATTACTTCGTTGGTTAGTTTCCTAATTTTTCTCTTGTTCTTCTTTGTTGTGCCTATAGAGAATCTAGTAGTTCTTGTCGGCACAAAACTCGTGACTTTGCGAAGTCATCCCGAAGAGAACTCGGCGTGGACGCGAATAGAGGCGAAGCTTCCAAGGGACGCTACGGTTGGATCTCGTCCCTTACTTCAAGTTACGAGAGGTACTTAGTAAATTTGTTTACTTTTCCGTAAAGTTTTATTTTATGATTATGTCAACACACCATAAGGTTGCATGCTAGATACGAAGTTAAAATAATTTAGAAAATTATTTTATGCAAATTCTTCCGCTGCACGTAAAAATTTAAAATTTTACGAACTCGTATCCTTGTCAACATACACCCGGTCCCAACATGGAAAAGTCCTAATTCGGAAGGGTTGGGTGAAAAGTCCTAGCTTGGAGGGCTAGGTGAAAAGTCCTAGCTTGGAGGCTAGGTGAAAAGTCCTAACTTGGAGGGTTAGGTGAAAAGTCCCAACTTGGAGAATTAGGTGAAAAGTCCTGGCTTGGAGGGTCAGGTGCCTAGCTTGGAGGGCTAGGTTGAATGAAGGTCTAATTTGGAGGGGTTGGGTGAAAAGTCTTAGCTTGGAGGGCTAGGTGAAAAGTCCTAACTTGGAGGGTTAGGTGCAAATTCCCAACTTGGAGAGTTAGATTGAAAAATCCTTAGCTTGGAGGGCTAAGGTGAATGAAATCCTAGCTTGGAAGGCTAGGTCTGCGTCCCTGGATCGGTCTGGTGACCGATCAAAGAGGTGGCACACTGCTCCTTCGTGGATCGGTCTGGTAACCGATCCAGCGATGTCTGATCGGTCTGGTGACCGATCAGGGAGTGTGTGTTTCACTCACTGCACAGCTCCTGATCGGTCTAGTGACCGATCAGGGAGCGAACAGTGAGTTGAGTTCCCTTGCTAATCAGGTCCAGAACGGTCCGGTGACCGATCAGAGACTTAGGTTTTGATTAAAGAATCACTGTTCACTCAAGCCTGATTGGTCTGGTGACCGATTAGGCTGGAGCCTGATTGATCTGGTGACCGATCAGGCAGGAGCCTGATTGGTCTGGGGACCAATCAGGAGTGTGCAGAAGACTGCTGGATTGGTCTGGTGACTGATCAGGCTCCTCCCTGAACGGTCTGGGGATCGATCAGGAGCAGAACTTTAATTCAAATATGCTGTCAGAAGTCTGTTTTCACTGCCGATTCTCTGCTACATGCTGATTTCTTTTTGATATGCATTGCTAAGCCTCTGTTGGAGTGTGCAGGTGATAGCAGGTGATTCAAACACTCAAGGAGGGTCAATGGGAGGCTTTCCTTTGAGCAGGTTTGGATCTATTGTGTTTTCAGGTCTCAACGGCGTCTGGCGCAACTGGCAACTATCGAAGGCGCGGCTGGCAACTGACGGAGGCTCAGCTGGAGGAGTGTCCAGTGGACTGAGTGCTCAGAGAGGTCAGTGGGTCAGGGTGTGAGTCAGTGGTGCTGATGGAGCTGGCGACGTTGAGCCAGAGCTTAAGAGACAAAGTTGGATGCAGAGGAGATGAGGCGAACAAGACAGAAACTTGGGAAGTTTGGTTGGGCTGTGTTCGTGCTCTCTGTTGCTTTGTGCTTGAGCGATCTTGTTACATCTGTGTGAGCTTATCTTCTCGAGTGTCTCTGTGCTTAACTTGTATCTTTTTGAGATCACTTGTGGAGAGGTTTCTCCACCGAGAAGGAGGCTGCTACTATCCAGAGTTCACCGGGGCTTGATCTGCCGACGATCAAGGGATCGCCCACCTCACGGGCACGCCAAGGAGTAGGGGCATGTTATCCCCGAACCTTGTATATCGAGGTGTTAGCGTCGGTTTGCTTTCCCTTTGTGTTTTGCTTGCTGTTCTTTATTTCTGTTTCTGTGTTTTTGTTTCCGCTGCTACTAATCTGATCACGCAGAAGTATCAAAGAGCAAGAAATTGTGTCTGGCTATATTCACCCCCCCCCTCTCTAGCCATCCGTTTCCAACAGAGTGGTGGTCTAGCTGTGCTGAAACCCTCTTGCATGACTATTTATAATTTCTGAAATAACAAAAAAACAAAGAAATTCGGTCCCAAGACTTGGTCTTGGATTAGTAGTGCGGGAATAAAATACTTGAGAAAAAGCGATCGAGTGGTGTTGCACCAACCTCGATTAATGAGAAAAATTCGAAAGAAAAAAAATTAAAATTTTTCGTAAAATCCGAAAAACTCTCACATTGGTGGTTGCACCAAATTTGAGCCACCCGCTTTGATACCACTTGTTGGATTGAGGAAAACGATAGAGGGGGTGAATATCGTTAAACACTTTTCGGAATAAAAAGAGCAGATACACAGTGGAAAGAAATTAAATACACAAGAACACAAGTCTATTTTTTACGTGGTTCGGAGTCGTGGTCGGCTCCTACTACAAGGCCCACTGTCCTTGACAATTTACTTTGGGCAATACTATAATCGTGCAAAATGATTTACAAGTCAAGTACAAGAATATTTCAGGAAATTGAAATTGCTACACTTTTCGTTACCGACGCCCAATGTGGATCGTATTTCGGAGCAGAGGGTCGTCGTCGGCGCTGGGATCTCGAAGTCGGAGTTAGCCGGGGCGTAGTGTTTGAACGAAAAGCTTTGGAGCGTCGAGAAAAAGTGATGTTGAAGCCTTAGGGTCGAGCACCCTTTTATAGTGCTCCTGGGGGCGCCTGATACGTCGGGGGCGCCTGACGCGTGCCTTCACCTGCGAGAAACTCAATCTGCAGCTCGGTCAGCGCTTATCCCCTCCAATTCGGCCCCTGGTATGACTGGGGCGCCTGGGACCTCCTGGGTGCCTAGCTTGACCTGGTCCAATAGCTTCGTGGTAGTTTTGATTCGATGACCGCTTTGGCTTTGACCATGGGCGCCCGGGACCTCCTGGGCTCCTAGCTCAGTGTGGTTTCGAAGCAGTCTTGCTTCTTGCTATTTTGGCCTTTTACCTTGGGCGCCCAGGACCTCCCGGGCGCCTAGCCCAGTTGCCTGCCCCTTCCTCTGGGGCGTTCTGAGTTGCAGAAACACAATCCTTCGGTCTCTACAACCAAGGTTAGATCCAAAACAAACTAAGCAAGAATATTAGTCATTATTTATAGTCGTAGCTGTCTTGGTTCTGACTTCGGGTCTCCCAAATGAAACCCTAGGTCGAACCGACGCCTACTATTCCCTCGACGGGGAACGCGTCCTCATCTACTCCTCTCAGGAGAGTTTACCTTTTGCCAACCAGCTCCTCCGGTTGGACTTTTTCCCAATCTACCTGACCAGGTCTTCGTGCCCAACGTTCGGTCAGGTCTTCGGTGCCCAGCCCCTTGCTAGGACTTCGTGCCTAGTCCTCGACCAGGACTTCTTTGCCCGACTTCGGGTCAGGTCTTCTTGCCCAGTCCTTGACCAGGACTTCTTTGCCCAGCCCTTTGCCAGGACTTCTTGCCTAGTGAACCTAGGACTTCTTCCTGCACACTCAATGAACAAGTTAGAACACAATAACATCTTAACTTCTGAACCCTTTGCCATTATCAAAACCCAGGTTTGACTTAGGTACTGCCTGCACCAACAGAGTAGAGTCTCCTTCTTGAACCTTCTCGGTCAAGGATCTCGAGTCGGCTTCCTCTTTCAAGAGTTTTACTTCCTGTCGGAGGGACTCGACCCGGATTTTGGCTTTCGCCAAGTTGCGAGATAAATAAGCAATTAATTTGGATAATTCAATTTCAGAATAGCCTCTTACCGTTATTTGGCTATTTTCTGAGATTGTGAGCCTTCCATCGTCTGACTCCAATTCCGACCCAGTGTCGATGTCTTCCGAAGCGGTTAGGGCGAGAAGATTTGATTGCGGGGCCTCTTCTTCTTCTTCGGAGGAAGATTCATCCCACGTGACTTGAAGTGCTTTCTTCCTTCGTGTCTTCTTTGCCCCTTTAGATTGGGGCACTTTGATTTGTAATGTCCCTTCTTGTTGCATTCGTAGCAGGTGACATTTGTTTTGCCTTTTGTGGATGTTGAAGGTTCAGCTGGATCTTCCTTTCTCCGGCTTGCTTTCTTTCTGTTGGTTTGGTGCTTCAACTCCTTGTAGTAGTCTCGAGCTAGCCGAACCAACTTGGGTCGATCCCCTTCACTGTTTTCTGAGTCTGAGTTAAACTCTGGTGCTGGTTGGGGTTTCTTCTTGAGACTTTTCCTTGGGATTTACCTGCAATAAACGTAATATTTTTCTCGACCATAGTGAAGTTAGTCTGTTTATGCAATTCTAATTTTGAGAAAAGTTCATCTAATTTAATTTTTGAGAGATCCCTGGAAACCTTGTAAGCATCTACCATAGATGCCCACAGTGTGATCCTAGGGAATGCGTTTAGGGTATACCTGATTAGGTCACAGTTCTCTACCTTGTAACCTATTGTATGCAGCCCATTCATCAGTTCCTGGATTCTGGCATGGAGCTGTGCTGCTGATTCGCCTTCATTCATCTTGATTGTGTAGAGTCTATTCAGCAACAGATCCCGTTTGCTGATTCTGGTGTCGGAGGTACCTTCGTGCAGCTCATTCAGTGTGTTCCAATGTTTTTTGGCGCTGCTGAAAGGTCCCATGATAACTACCATTTTGTTGATTAAATTAGGCTCTCAAATCCATGTTTTGATCCACTTTTATATGCTTAAGTTTGCATTTATATTAGGTTTCATGTATTTCCTCTATTTTATCTTGTAATTCAAATCTTTGTATATTTTAGATATTTTGGCACTAAAATGTGAATCTAATTTTGTAGGCTTTGAATGATCATGGACCTAGATCATATTGGACCAAACTTGAGCCAGAATTGGATCCGGATCAAAGTGATCAAGCATCGGATTAATATGGGCCGTTCATTCAAGAGAACGGCTAGATCTGAGCCATCCATCAGTTTCTGATCAATCTGAGTTCAGGATAGGGCTAATCGTGACCCCAGATCAAGATCTAAAAGTTTGAACCCAATCGGAGCAAATCTGACCATTGGATCAAGCTCAAGATGTTCTAGACCATCCAAGCAAAAGAAGGGATGATCTGAGCCATCCGCCACAGATCTGGTTGATCCGAGCTAATGACAGGTAGATCAGGACCATTGATCAAGATCTGGGGAGTTTGGTTCAGACCGGAGAAGATCCGACCGTTGGATGTGATCGAAACAATCTCAGCCGTTCAAATTCAAATTCAATTAGTTTAATTGGAAATTCCCTCCGTGAAGCTGAGGGGTCGTCGTCGCGTGTCGCAGAGTTCTTCACATCGCAAGCTTTTCTTCTCCAGTTCTTGGTTTTTCTTCGTTTTCTTTCGCAGTTTCTTCTTAGATCGCGCGCGGCTACATCAAACTCGATTGTTTTCAAGATTTCAGATCGCGGAAGTAAGTTTTCTTGTTCAGTTTTGCTAATCATAGTTTCGCAACTGAAGGAGCTTGGTGAGGGTGTTGCCGACGTTCCATTCCATTGATTTCTTCTGTTTGATTGCCGATCTCCATCGACTGAAGCTGAAGTACCGTAAGGAGGGGTTCTCCGATGTTGTTCTGAGGATTTTGGGCTCGATCGCGGATCAGTGCGTAAGGAGAAGATCGCGGGTTTCAGCTACTGACCGATCGCGGGGACAGAGGGTTCTCTGATCGGTCCCGTGACCGATCAGAAGAGGACCTGATCGGTCGGTTGACCGATCAGGAAGGGTAGAACAGAGCAAGCTGAGCTAGGAAGCTTGTCTTCGATGGTTTTTGAGTTTAGAGGGTTTCTTGCTCAACCTTTGTGTGACAGCAAAGGGAAGACTTGATGATAAACTTTATTTGATGTTTAATTTGGATAATTTTTAGTTTTAAGCATTTGTTTCTTCAAGTTGTTTAGCTTGTTCCAACTACACTTTGGGTTAAGTTCTTAAGTATTGTTTTGTTATATGCTTTCGAGTTCTGCAATTGATTCCTTGCAATTTATTTCCTGAATTGAAGTTTAGTTTTTAAGTTTCAGTCCATTGCTTTTGAATTTAGTTGCTCAATTGTCAATTAGGTTAAGCATAGTTCTTGCAATTTCTTAATTCATTACCTTGCTTACTTAAGCCCATTTCGTTCCGCAATTGCTATTTCCTACTGTCATTCTCTTATCGTAAAAACCCCATTTTATCTAGAAAACCAAAACATCAAACGACAAATAAACTTGCAAGCTTGAGTTAAACATTCATTCAACAAATCCTTGGAAAAATACGACCTGAGACCCCTCTACTACATTTTAACTTTGTTAGCCAAGGGTTTTCAGTTTATAAATATCTAAATTTGAGTGCTAATCGTGACACTAGTATTGGGCACCATCATCCCACCCGGTTCAGCTCTTCCTTGGCCAATCCGCATTGCAACGTCTGAGTTGCCTTTGCATCAGCCTCGATCTTCTTTTTCAACGAGGCGTCCCATTTAGAGTAATGTTGTGCCACTCCTTCTGCATTCTTGGGAATCTTGAGGCCAGATTGGATAATTATCCACATGTCCACCTGAGTTTTCAGGTGGACTTCCATCCGACTTTTCCAGTAGGAGAAGTCTTCTCCACTAAAAAGCGGTGGTCTGGCTGTGCTAAATCCCTCTTGCATGGCCATGATATTTTCTGAGAAAAACAATGAAAACTTGTTCCAAGACTTAGTCTTGGATTAGTAGTGAGGAAGAAATTATACACAATGAAAAAAAACGATCGAGTGTTGTTGCACCAACCTTGATTAACGAGAAAAATTCAAAAAGAAAATTAAAATAACTTCGTAAATCCGAAAAAAGACTCTCAAATTGGTGGTTGCACCAAATTTGAGCCACCCGCTCTGATACCACTTATTGGATCGTAGAAACTCGATAGAGGGGGGGTGAATATCGAGATCAAATCTTTTCGAAAGAATAGAGAAAATACGTAGTGGAAAGTAATAAATGAAACACAAACACAGGTTGGTTTTACTTGGTTCGGAGTCGCGGTCGGCTCCTACTCCAAGGCCCACGGTCCTTGACCGTTTACTTTGGGCAATTCTATAGTCGTAAAAATAGTTTTACAAATTTAGTACAGAAATAGAATTGAAATTTAAACTTGCAACACTTTAGTTATCGACGCCCGAGGTGGATCGAATTTAGGAGCAGAGGGTCATTGTCAGCGCTGGAATCTCGAAGTCGAAGCTTATTGGAGCGTAGCGCTTGAACGAAAGTGCTTGGAGCGTTGAGGTGATGTCTTCTGAAGCCTTGGGGGTGAACCCCCTTTTATAGCACCCATGGGGGCGCCTGTGTCGATGGGGGCGTCTACACGTGGCCTTCCCTGCGCGATCTCTTATCCGCAGGCTCTGTCAGCGCTTATCCATCTTCACTGGGGTGTCTGAGCTGATGGGGGCGCCCGTATGGTCTCGGGCACATGAGTTGAGTACGTCCAAAGGCTTCGTGGCAGTTTGCTTCACTTGCTTCTGTTTTGCCATTGCACTGGGGCGCCCGTATCCATACGGGCGCCTAGCCCCAGTAAGGTGCCTCACTCCATTGAGACGCCTTAGCTGCAGAAAACCAGTCCTTCGATCCCTGCAACCAAGGTTAGTTCCAAAACAAAAAGAAGCAAACATGTTAGCCATTATTTACAGCCTAAGCTGTCTTAGTTCTGACTTTTGGTCTCCCAAATGGAACCCTAGGTCTAACCGACGCCTACTGTTCCCTCGACGGGGAACGCGTCCTCACCTACTTCTCTCAGGAGAGTTTACCTTTTGCCAACCGGCTCCTCCGGTTGGACTTTTGCCCAATCCACTTGACCAGGTCTTCGTGCCCAACTTCCTGTCAGGTCTTCTTACCCGACTTCCGGTCAGGTCTTCTTGCCCGACTTTCGATCAGGTCTTCTTGCCCGACTTTCGGTCAGGTCTTCGATGCCCAGACCTTTGCCAGGACTTCTTGCCCAGTCCTCAACAAGGACTTCTTTGCCCAACTTCCGGTCAGGTCATCTTGCCCAGTTCTTGACCAGGACATCTTGCCCAGCCCTTTGCCAGGACTTTTTGCTTAGTGTACCTAGGACTTTTCCAGCACACTTAGTAGACTTGTTAGATCACAATAACACCTTAACTTCTGAACCCTTTGCCATTATCAAAACCCAGGTTTGACTTAGGTGCTTCCTGCACCAACACTTCACTCACCAGGTCTTAGTGCCTGTGTACCTAGGACATTTCCTGCATACTTGATTAACCTTGTTAGATCACAATACACCTTAACTTATGAACCCTTTGCCATTATCAAAACACAGGTTTGACTTTGGTGCTTCCGGCACCAACAATCTCCCCTTTTTTGATTTATGGCAACACGGTTCAAAAAATTAAGTTAAAAAACATTTTATAGCACATCTAACAAGCAAGATTACTTAAAAAACTTAAAACAATTTTCAATTATCTTCCCCTGGAATAAACACCTCCCCCTCAAATAAGCATTCAGTTTTTGTAAAACTTCTAAGTGCTTTATGTTTGACTAAGTGTTTTGAAAAAAAAACATTTTTACCAAAAGACTTTTACACTTAGACAATTTTCCACTTTGACAAGCTTTGTAAGCCTAAATTTTGGTTTTAACAAACTTTTACTTACAAGACTTTGCAAAACGAATTTTACAAAAAAAAAATTAATCAAAATTTTAAACGGGTTTCAATTTTTGCACACTTAGAAAGATTTCACTTAAGAATAGTTTGTGCAAAAAAATATTTTACTTGAAACAAAAACTCTTTAAGGAATTTTTAAACAAGTTTTCGCAAAGATTTGTTCTCTAAGGTAATCTTTACTTAGAAACATTTGCCAAAAATTTTAAAAGGTTTTTGGTCAGACAAACTTTGTTTACTAAGGAAAATTTTACTTAGAAATATATAGAAAAATGCTCTCCGAAAATTTTGAAACACTTAGAAATTTTTGAAGCACTTAGAAAATTTTTGAAGTACTTAAAAAAATTGAAGCACTTACTTAGAAGAAAATTTTGAAGCACTTAGAAAAATTTTTGAAGAACTTAGAAAACTTTTTGAAGCACATAGAAAAGATTTTGAAGCACTTAGACAAAATTTTGAAGCACCTAGAAAAAATTTTGAAGCACTTACACAAAATTTTGAAGCACTTAGACATTTTACTTTACTTTTTGAAGGAGAGATCAAAATTTGAACTCTCTCTTTTCTCCTTTCTCTCCCCCTTTGCCATATATCAAAAAAATTGATAACAACTATTACAAGTTAATTTTGAATTAGAGCTAGTTACAAAATTGGAAGTCCGTATTGAACCAACTCTAGTGAAGTCAAGCAAAACAAACCAATTAATCTGACTTCGTTCGGGCCCTGTCTAACACAGTTAGCTACTTACTAACTATTATAAAATAGTAGTTTTGACTAGGGTTAGTCAAGTTAAGTGATCTGATCAAGTTAGATTTGCTAAGCTTGAACACTTAACTTGATTGCTATTTAATTTGTATTTATCGCCCTAATTACTGCAGATGCACTGACTTAAAGCATCTTGAATCAAGGCATAGACCTAAGCATCTCAACCCAGTCTAGGTTATCACTCAAAGTACCCTAAGGTGCTTGTGAGATGCTGACTTCTAGATCTATAGGCGCATGCAGTGCTAGGGTTAGGGCCTAAGCTACGTCCATTTTGTGCAAAAACCCTAGTTTTGAAGGGGATAAGTTTTTGAAAAAACTAAGTTCGGAAAATTATTTTAAATTTCAATAACTTGATAAACGAAATGATTATAATGAAATTTAAATTTTTTAAAAAAAAATTTAAAAATTGAACAGATTTTTGAAACCCAATATAGAACAGTCCTATTCTACTAAGCACAACCTTAATTACCTTCTTAGTATGAAGTAAATGACTTAGCAGTTAAATGAATAGCCATAGATAGCTCAGCAGGTAAATAAATAGCAAGTATATAACATAGCTAAGTAAAAGGTCAACTGGTCAACACACGGACTAATAATGTCAATAACAAGTAAACCCTACTGAGTAGAGAATGTCAAATAGTTAGGAGTATAATCATATAGCTGGGAAAATGACTCAAGTCTAGGAGGAAGGGCTAGGAGGAAAAAATGGACCGGGCTGCCACGACTGAAACATGGACATCATCTCGTTGTGTTGAGCTTGGTTTGCCTCGCGTTCGGCTCGAAGGACGTCCATGTACTCGACGTGATAGCCCTGGTTCACATCGTGCTCGGCATGAAGGGCATCCATGAACTCGACGTGATGTGCCTCCATCTCCTTCGGAGATTGTGGACCTCCGTCTGTAGTCGTGCCAAGCGCTGGTCGATAGTCGGTGGTGGAGGCTCTCGTAACTGCTCCTCGATCTCGGCGGTGAGCTCGGCTACGTCGACCTCTACCTCCTCGTCCGAATCGACCTGGTGTCGAGCCCTCTGTCGTCTCCACGATAACACCCCGGTGGCCGAGATATCTATGCCTGCTAAGGAAAAGTTCCTAGACCCTAGCTCATCGAATTTGGTCATCTGGATGACCTCCCCAGTAGTGACGTCACGCCCATGGTGATGTAGGAGGGCGGTGATGATGTGACAGTAAGGTGTGCGTACTCGGGAATGGGTGGAAATGCTCAACGCGTAAATGATCGCCTGGAACATGTGGAGACCAATGTCTATGTCCAGATGGTGGATCATTGCGTAGAGGAGGAAGGTGTGGAAAGGTCACATAGTCGCGACATCCTGAGTGGTCAATGGTAGAATGCAACGGACCAGAACTCTATAGAGAGCGTAGTCCTGAACACGGAGATCGACGGACTGAAATCTCTGTACCGTCGGGTCTCGTGCGTCTCCGAAAAAGTATGAATAGAGGGTGTCCAAGGTGATGTGAGAATAGGGGGCATCAAAAGGAAGGTCCCTTGGAGGATAACAATAAAAAGTGGACTGAGAAGGTCGTAGTCCTAGAAATCGGTTAAACAAAGTAGGTGTGATAGTAAGGGGGATGGATTGTACAGTAGTAGAGTAACATAAGTCATCAAGTCTGACTAAGTTGTTATAAAACTCAGCACATAGGGTTGTGTTGACTGAGTGGTACAGTAGACAAGATGATCGAGTTGATAGAAGTTAATTGCATCCATAGCAATTGGACAAGATTGAACAAAAAAATGTCTATTCAAGAAACTGGTCTTTATTGGTTTATAAGTGGTCTATGCGAATCTATTAAACAGAGACAAGGTAGGGAACCTAGAGTCTAGGCTGGGCTCGACCCCGAGGATGGGTTGCGTAACTCGACGTTTTCTAAACGGGTAAGAAAATTTATGCATTTATTAAAAGAAATTAAGAAAAATTAATAAAAAATGCATAAATAAATCATATCGAGGCGGCATTGTGAAAGTTGAGTGATTGAGGACACAAGAAGAGCTTTCGGTCACCTTGGAAGGAAGAGGGAAGAGAGTAGAATTCGGATTGGTGTGGTGAAAAAGTATGAGGTGAAGGGCTTAAATAGGGTCTCACGGGTGCCCGTGAGGGCTCTAGGGCACCCGTGATGATTGAGGCGCTCGAGAGCTTCTCGGGTGCCTGAGTCAGGGTGGTCAGGGCTTTTGGCAACATTGGCTGCCTTGAACCACGATAAAGCTTTTGAATTAATTTTTGAAAAAAAATTTGAGTTAATTTTGAAAAGATTTTGAGTTAAGTTTAAAAATATTTTGAGTTAATTTTGAAAAGATTTGAGTTAATTTTGAAACGATTTTGAGTTAATTGAAAAAAAACTTAAGTCCTAGACATCTCACCCAGTTCTACATGACAAAACATGTTACCCTATCTATTTTGTGAGATATTTTATCTTTCAATTAGTGTTAAATCTAAGATTTACTTAAAACTTATGTTAGATTCAAATTTATCAAGTAGTCAATTGAATTTGATTTTCGATAATTAGCTTCTAGGTCTTGGCGAGGCACAGAGGTCTTCTTTGGCCGTAGCCTTATTAGAGCACCAACCCTTTCCATGACAAAGCCTTTTACCGAAAATTCATTTTCAAATTACTTCTTGAAAAATTTTGGTCTAACTAGTTTAGGTTTTGGATCGGTAGCTTCGGCTAGTTCCATCAGACTAAACAGATCGAGTAGGGTACGCCTTACCCTACTTAACCTTATTAGAGAGGTTTCCCTAACGTACTATCATCTCACCTCCACCTAATACTATGTTGTTCAAGTTTTAAGTAACTCTTTTGTCCTTGAACAAACCAATCTTAATTCTAAGCATAAAATTGCAGAAATAAAATTTAAAAAAAAACAAGCAGCATGCAATTAAAGCAAACAATTATCTAAGTAAGGTCACAATTGGAGTAATACTTCAGATTTTCAAAATCAACAAGATTACGAATCAAATTTTCTAGAATATTGACCTTATGTTTCAGAGTTTCATTTTCTTGTTCCAATTTTCTGAATTTTGCTTTAACTAATTTATAGGACTCAATTACGTTATTTGAAGCAAACACTGGATTTTCAAATACTATAAATTTACCTTTATCGATTGCTTGTCCAGTATTCTTGAGGGTTCCGTTTGATTTTGGTGGCGAAGGTCGACTCTTGCGAGTGGGACACTGATTCTTGTAGTGTCCTCTTTCACTGCACTTAAAACATGTTACATGATTTTTAAATTTTGAACTTACCTTGTTGCCGTTTGATTCCATGTTGGGAATCTCCCCCTTGATTTTAGTCATCTTCCTTTTCTGTTTCTTTAGCATCTTGTAGTGGTCATGAGCCAACCGGACTAGTTTTTGACGATCTCTTTCTTCGTTGTCAGACTCTGAATCTGAGTCGGTCTTGAGTACTGGTTGAGGCTTATTCTTTGGTGGTTCTCTCGGAGTTTTCCCTGCAATAAAAACTATACCTTTCTCGACCATTGCAGTATCAGTTTGATTATTTAACCTTAATTCAAAAAAAGATTCAAAATTTGTTACAAATTTTGTCTCGGAAAACTCGTCTTCCGATTCTGGTTCAAATTTGAAGTCGGATATGGATTCTATCTCATCTTCTGATCCAAAGTCAATTCCGAAGTCGGGTGCCGAGTCTGTCTCGGCTACTTGTGCTTGAGCTGAGAATGCAAGATAACTTGCCTGCTCTTCTTCTCCATCTAAGTTCTCTTGATGTAGGTTGATCAACTTCTCCCAAATTTCTCTAGCACATCCGAATGAACCAACTAGCTTGAGTTGTTCTTTGGTTAGGCCACACTGTAGGATTGTGGTTGCCCTTGCATCTGTCTCAATCTGGTTGAGTGTTGATTCATCCAGTTTGTCCCACTCGATTGATAATCCATCTTTTGTAGGGAAGGAGGACCCTATTTGAATGATCATCCATATGTCCATATGGGCCTTCAGATGGGATTCCCTTTGACTTCTCCAAAAAGTGAAATTCTCGCCGGGAGAATAGCGGTGGACAAGCACTGTTCCACTCTTGGTTGGCCATTTAATTTAAACTGAAAAATAATAGCAAGAAACTCATTCCAAGACTAAGTCTTGGATTAGTAGTGCGGGAAGAATAATAATAAAGGGAAAAAAATCGAGTGGTGTTGCACCAACCTCGATTAATAAGAAAAAATACGAGAAGAAAAAAATAAAATCCAAAAAATCTAAAAAAATACTCAACTGGTGGTTGCACCAATTTTGAGTCACCCGCTCTGATACCACTTGTGGGATCGGATTGAATCGATAGGGGGGGTGAATATCGATCGTCAAAACTTTTTCGGAAAGCGTAGAGTAATTGCACAGCGGAAAAGAAAAACAATCGCTAACACTTTTGTTTTTACTTGGTTCGGAGTCGCAGTCGGCTCCTACTCCAAGGGTCACGGTCCTTCACCATTTATTATGGACAATTCTATATTTTGTCAAATGTTTTACAAGATGAAGTTGAATATAGAATTAAATAGAATACAGCAATAAAACTATTTTATACCGACGACCGGAGAAGTTGGAAGTTTGGAGTCACGAGTCGTCGTGGCGCTTGAATCTCGAGTGTGGAGCTTATCGGAGCGGAGTGCTTGAACGAATGTGTTGAAAGCAATTGGTATTGAAGCCGAGGGGGTGAACCCCTTTATATAGTCGTAGCTGGGGTGCCTGTGTTGAAGGGGGTGCCTAACACGTGGCCTTCTCTACGCGAACCTCAATCTGTAGATTTGGCCAACGCTTATCCTTTCAACTGGGGCGCCTGAGCTAACTGGGGCGCCTGTGTTAAAACAGGCGCCTCAATGACTGATTCAAGGCTTGCATGGCAGTTTGCTTCGAGTGCTTGGAATAGCCCTTCACTGGGGTGCCTGTCTCAACACAGGCACCTAGCCCAGTTGGGCGCCTCACTCCATTGAGGCGCCTGGGAGCAGAAACTTCATCCCTTCGTTCCTGCAACCAGGGTTAGTTCCAAAACACAAGAAACATATTCATGATATAAAATTAAGCATGATTTACAGCATGAGCTATCTTGATTCTGACTTTGGGCTTCCTAAATGGAACCCTAGGACGAACCGACGCCTAATGTTCCCTCCTCCGGGGAACGCGCCCTCATCTACTCCTCTCGGGAGAGTTTACCTGTTTGCCAACCGGCTCCTCCAGTTGGACTTTTGCCCAGCTTCACTCACCAGGTCTTAGTGTCCAGCTTCACTCACTAGGTCTTAGTGCCCAGCTTCACTCACCAGATCTTGGGTGCCCAGTCCCCGACCAGGTCTTAGTGTCCAGCTTCACTCACCAGGTCTTAGTGCCCAGCTTCAATCACCAGGTCTAAGTGCCCAGCTTCACTCACCAGGTCTTAGTGCTTAGTGTACCTAGGACTTTTACTGCATACTTGATTAACCTTGTTAGATCACAATACACCTTAACTTCTAAACCCTTTACCATTATCAAAATACAGGTTTAACTTTGGTGCTTCCGGCACCAACATAGTCGACTCCCACCAGTCAATTGCTCAAGGAGGCAGTCGACTGGTCCCGGCCCAGCAGTAAAGTCAACGTAACGACCCTATAAGGTCGAGGTTAGTAAGAGAGGGTTGTTACAATGATTGTTCTCCTTCATTGATAGAATAAACTCCATCCATCATTGGTCATTGCCAATTAGCCCATTTGTTTGAATTATTTCTTCATCGATCTTGCATGACTTTCCATGCTAGAAGCACGTTGATCTCCCCGAACTTCTCCAACTTCATTTCTTACTAGGAATTTGATTTTTTTTTAATGATATGCCAAAGCCACAGCTTGCAATGCACTGTGGGTTCGTCATCCTAGTAAAATATTATAAGAAGAAAGAGCATCCACCACCGTGAAGATAGTCAAGATAGTTTTCCTCAATGGTAATTCTACCAAATCCAAGGGCAATTGGATTTAGCTGAGAGCTTGTACTTCTTATCTAGAAAAACCAAATAGAGAAGTGGAGATAGGTTGAAGATCCTCGACCTTGATTCCCATTTACCTTATTAGAGGAGGAGGTGGTATTTGTTGTGATTGAGGAGGAATTGTCAAAATGTTCTTCATACAAGGATAGGCTTCGATGATACATTCTAGCTCTTGTTCTAATCCCAGGTAATTATGTGTGGTGTGACCATATTCTTGATGAAAGTCACAAAAGCATTAGAAGTTTGTCTTTAGGGTCCCCGTTATGCTCTTGTCGATCGCCTTAAAACTTGTTGTTCATCATAAATTTGCATAGCTCTTTCTTTAGAATAACATAAAGGTAGAATGATACCTCGAGGAATCTTGTAATCATTATCAAGGAAGGACTCGATGCTCAAGCAGTCGCTCATTAGTATTCTCCAGGCGAGCTCCCCTCTATTCTTGTCTAACTCATTGGGCTTCTTCAATATCAATATATTTCTCTGATCGCACTATGAGTGCATCATAATCTGTAGGTGGCTTCTTTGATAAGGAACGAAAGAGATCTCCTTCTCAAAGTCCTTGTGTGAAGGCTTCTGGCAAAATTTCTGGGGCTGCTGACAGAATCTCCCACACCACCTGTGTATATCATTGGAGGACATATTTCTTTCTTGAGATCTTTGCTTGAGATTAAATAGACTGAGAGGGGTAGAAATATACATTTTGGAACTAAAAAAGTGTCATAAAAATAGCGTACAAAAATCATCAAAAGAAGAAATAGTTCCTGACTTTAGGGTACTAAACCATTACTGTGCCAGCCCAACCAAAGTGGTGAGGAAGACACAACACTTGACTCATTCAGTATGTTGATGAAATACTATAGTATTCTCGAAATGACATAAGTGAACTTTTAGATATGTTGAACCATTGTATTCTGAGATGTGAGATGTGCAAAAATGATGGGGTAAATTATCTTTTAAGATTTCTTCCAAAAACGGGATCTTTCGAGCAATCATCCTCTTAGAAGAAGCGATCCAAACAGGATCTTCTTCCAGCAACATATTATTCGGACGAGGTGCCATTGGTGACTGATCGATAGGTGTATCAATGATTGAGCATTTATTGAGCCAATATTTAGAGGTAAATCCTCTAGAATAATGTGAAACAGGGGTAATTATTGTTGGGTTTTCGACAAATAGTGTTTCCCTTCCTTCAAATGGATGAGAATCTCCTTTATGTCGTTGCACCTCCTCAAAGATGGTTGCCACCACATGTGAGATCTTCCTCTGTAATCTTGCATCTCGATCGTGTGGGATTGGTGAGATCAATAGAAGGGGGTGAATATCGATTCAATAATTTTTCGGATTTAGGAAAGAGTATACGCAATGGAAAGAATAAACAGAAGTAAAAAACCAACGCTAACAGATTTGTTTTTACTTAGTTCGAAGTTTGTAATGACTCCTACTCTAAGGTCTACGATCCTTGACCGTATACGTTAGGCAATTCTATATGTTCTCAAAAATGTTATGGATATGCAATTTAAAGTACAAAGTAAATAACAAAGTTATACCAATAACTTCTAATTAAAAGATGGAAGCAGTGCGTCGTTGCCGAAGTAGCGTCTTGGAGTTCCTGGATTGCTTCAGAGCACCACACTTGAGCATAGATGATGTGAAAAACTGATGTAAAAAGCTATGATCGAAACCCCCTTTTATATAAGCATATGGGTGCCCAAGTGCCTATAAGGTCGCCCCTAACTCAGTGATTCAGCCACGTCTCAATCCTCTAATTAGTCAAACTCTATCCTTCTCAGGTGCCTAAGAGGCTCTTGGGCGCCTGTGTTAATGACATTGTGATCCAATCATCTTCCGCCAACTCAGCCTCGCCCAGGCTGAGTTACATGAACAAGGGCGCTCGAGACCTCTCGGGCGCTTGAGTTGTAGGGCCCCTGAGACCTCTCGGGTGCCTGTGTACTCGGGCGTCGGAGTCCTCTCGGGTGCCCCAGATACGGCCAGCTTCATTTTCATCGGCTGCAACACAGGGTTAGTTTGAAATACAAATAACATATAATATGAATGCATGTACAACAGCCGGAGCTGTCTAATCCTGACTTTGGATTTCAAATGAAATCCTAGGTCAGACCGACGCCTACTGTTCTCTCTTTCGGGGAGCGCGCCCTCACCTACTCCACTCTGGAGAAGTTACTTGTTGCCAACCGACACCTCCGGTTGGACTTTTGCCGACCTCCGAAGCATCCGGATCTCGAGATGTCCGTACCTCAACCTGTCCCTACTTCTATCCGTTGAACTCACTCGGCTAAGACTCTTGCTCAATTGTCCTGATCAAGTCATCGATGCTCGACCCCCGGTCAGGTCTTCATGACCAATCTTCCAAACTAGGTCTTCGTGTCCAACCCTCGGTTAGGTCTGTAAGTACCCCTGGTTGGTTTTGATATGATCAATCGATTTAAGTTAGGTCCTAGTGTGTTTAATCCATCTGCTAAGTCTACAGGAGCTTAGGTATGGAGGAAGTCGAGTGTAAGACGTAGCGGACGAGAAGGATTATGCGGCAAAGTGAGCCGATGGGCTCGGTACAATCCGAGGGACGCAGAAGCTGCGAAAAAGTACATCGGTGGATAGAGAAGGATGTACGCAATGCCCAAGGGACGGAAGCCAAGAGGAAACACGCTCGAGGGGCAAAAGGCCGAAGTTGGGTTCGGGTGAGCTTAACTCCGGTTGGCCGGAAATCACCCAAAAGACGAAGAACCAAAAGACTAGTCAGTTTGACCAAGTCAAACTAGGCGCTCGAAAAAAAGGGGGATTTATTTGTTGCTAAGAGGAATTGAACCCGAAACCGCAACCAACACATGTCTCCATGCTTACCACTTAGGATAGCAGGCAAAATTAACAAGCTATTGCCGATGTTACCACTTGGAGATCACAATAGCGAAGTCTCAAGTAGAAGACAAAGTTTTAGTTAAACTTTATCTCTTAAAGGATAATGCCTTATCCTTTAATCAGATCCAATAGATGCAATTTTATCCCATCCAAGATCAACCATCCAAATTACATCCATGGATCAACGGCCAAGAGAAAATTCATCAACAATTAACAATCCAGATTTATTCTCTTAGGCTATAAATAGGCTTAGAGTTTTAGCTTTAAAAATCAATTCATTCACTTGCAAAATCTCTTAAGTCTAGTGCGTTGTTGTTGTAAAGCTTCCCCGCCATAAGAAGATTTTTATTGAGCGTCCACTGCCTTGGAAGCAACGTTCTTAGTTGCGACCAAGTTTTTTTTAAAAGAAGAGTGTCTTCCATTTTAATTTTTTTTACCGTCTATTCACCCCCCCTCTAGCCGGTCCAACTCGATGCAACAAGTGGAATTAGAGACAAGGTTGCCGCAGAAGGACTAACCGCTGACTGCAGCAATTTTGAGAAAATGATTGCAGTCGTTATCTACTCGCCAAGTTTGAGGGGGAGTTCACGATGTGGAAGCTCCGAATGTAGGTATTTTTTAAAACTGATATTAAACTGCTACTAATTATGAAAAATGACTTTTCAGTTCCTAAAGACAACAATGACAAGGATAAAGAAATAGAGTCATGGACCAAGAGGATTTTGTGGCAAATGGCAAAGAGGAATTTCATCTACTAGCTGTTCTTCTCGCGCAAGAAGTCAACCGAATCGGGAATTAGAACTCGACAAAAGAGCTCTGGGAGAAATTCCTGGACATGAAGGTACCTCAGAGGCAAAACTGGCACGATAAGACCTTCTTCGAAGCCAACTAACAACCTCTGAATGGAGGATGGAGAATTAGTTGCGCATCTACATGCTAAGGTAAATGAACTAATCACAGACCTTGAGAACCTCGGAGAAAATGTAACAAGTCACGACGCTCAAAGGTACGTCTTAAACGCATTTCCGAGAACCCCCAGAATGGACCTCGGTAATCGACGTGTATTTCATTTCGAAAGATTTAGCGGTAAGTATATTAGAGCAATTATTTTCTATTTTGGAGCTTCACGAATCTCGTTTTGTAGAAAAGAATAAGAAAGCAGACATCGTCGCACTGAACACAAGGAAAATCCAACTCGACGGGGAATCCTCGACTGACGACGAAACAACAAAAATGGTAAGTTCTTTTAAAAGTTTTTTTAAAGTTAACAAATTTTCAAGAACGTAGAAAAAAAGATGGTTCCCAAAGAAGAGAATAATCAGATGCTACAACTGCAAAGAGGAGGGATACCTGAAGGACTAGGTGTGCTAAACTCAAAAACCAGCCAAAGAAGAAAAAGTCACTGAAGGCCACCTGGGATGAGTTCTCATCAGAAGAGTCGGAAGGTCAAGAATTCGTGGGACTTCCACTGATGGCAAATCATCAAGAAGGGAGCACTGATGAAGGGGGAGAGACGTCAGAAGAAAGCGACGACGAAAGAGGAACCTCGCTTTTTGAAAGTGACCCGGTAAGTGAGGTTTATTTTCCTCCTCATGATTAGTTGTATGCAGGAGTTAAAGCCTTGCTCAAATCTAATTGTAGATTACAAAAATAACATTTGAAATTAAAAAATGAATTGACACTTACATCCTCTTCTGAAATTTTAAAAAATGAAAATGATAATTTGAAAAACTTAGTGCAAAAATTAGAATTTGATATTGCATATTTACGCCAAAAGAAAAACAACTTTCTTGATAATTTAAATTGGTATTTTAAAAACCATAAGAGTCAATTTAAAAAGTGCCCAAAAGCTATATTCCGCCTAAGTTTTTATTTAATCATGTAAACAGGACATTATTTTGGGTTCCTAAATTTGTATTAAACTGATAAGATTTTTATTATTTATGTTTATATGTCTTTTTATGCATAATTATATTGTCCATCTACTGAGAATTTTTCAAATATTTTTCATTTTTATGATTTTTCTCTCGAAATTTGAAATTAAAGTTTTAAAAATAGATAAATAATTTATTTTCATAAATCTAATTTTTCATGATTCAGATATAGTGGAATGAACTTGTTATAATTTTTCAAAGCATTTTTTTTATTTTATTAAAAAAATTCAAAAAAAACTCAAAATTTTTTTTCTTCCCTAATTATGTTTCCCCATTTTTTGATGTAATCAAAGGGGGAGCAATAGGGTTAAGTTAAGGGGTAAACTTTTAATTTACTCTAAATTTAAGTTTTTTTGAACTTACATTGTTTCCATTATTATGCATGCTTTTTTTTATTTTGTTTACCTTAACTTGGATTAATGCACATCAAAAAGGGGGAGATTCTAAGTATCCATGGTTGGTTTTGATGTGATCAACCAATTTAAGTTAGGTCCTGGTGTGTTTAATCCCTCTGCTAAGTGTGCAGGAGCTTAGGTACGGAGGAAGTCGAGCATAAGACGTAGCGGACGAGAAGGATTATGCGGGGAAGTGAGCCGACGGGCTTGGTACAATTCGAGGGACGCGGAAGCTGCGGAAGAGAACACTGATGCATCGAGAAGGACGTACGCGACGCCCGAGGGATGGGAAGTTTGGAGGAAGCACGCTCGAGGGGCGAAAGGCTGGAGTTGGGTTCGGGTGACCCTAACTCGGATTGGCCGGAAATCACCCAGAAGATGAAGAACCAAAAGAATGGTCAGTTTGACCAAGTCAAACTAGGCGCCCGAAAAAAAGGGATTTATTTGTTGCTAAAAGGAATCAAACCCGAAACCTCAACCAACACATGTCTCCATGCTTACCATTTGGGATAGCAGGCAAAGTTAACAAGTTGCTGCCGATGTTACCACTTGGAGATCACAACAGCGAAGTCTCAAGCAGAAGATAAAGTGTTAATTAAAATTTATCTCTTAAAGGATAATGTTGGATCGGAGAAAATGATAGAGGGGGGGGTGAATATCGTTATAAAATTTTCAGAATATTAGAGTAAATACGCAGCGGAAAATAACAGATCACACGCGAACACAAGTCAGTTTTACTTGGTTCGGAGTCGCAATCGACTCCTACTCCAAGGCCCACGGTCCTTGACCGTTTACTTTGGGCAATTCTATATTCGATAAAACTTTTACAAGTTGATAGTACAGATATAGAATTGAAAATTAACTAGCAACACTTTCGTAATTTAAAGTTTTACCGACGCTCGAGGTGGATCGAATTTCGGAGCAGAGGGTCTTCGTCGGCGTTGGAATCTCGAAGTCGAACTTTGTCGGAGCGCAGCGCTTGAGCGAATGTGTCTAGAGCGTTGAGAGCAATGGATGTTGAAGCCTTGGGGGTGAACCCCCTTTTATAGCACCCATACGGGCGCCTGTGTCGATGGGGGCGCCTAACACGTGGCTTTCCCTATGCAATCTCTTATCCGCAGGCTCGGTCAGCGCTTATCCATCTCCACTTGAGCGCCTGAGCTTATAGGGGCGCCCGTGACCTCACGGGTGCCTGAGCTGCCTTGGTCCAGACGCTTTGCGACTGTGGTTTGATGTTTGCCTTTACACTAGGGTGCCCGTATCCATACGGGCGCCCGAGTCCATCTGGGCGCCTAGCCCCAGTGAGGCACCTCACTTACAGAAGACCAGTCCTTCAATCCTGCAACTAGGGTTAGTTCCAAAACACAACAAGCAAATGTGTTAGCCATTAGTTATAGTCGTAGCTGTCTTGGTTCTGACTTTGGGTCTCCCAAATGGAACCCTAGGTCGAGCCGATGCCTACTGTTCCCTCGATGGGGAACGCGTCCTCACCTACTCCTCTCAGGATAGTTTACCTTTTGCCAACCGGCTCCTCCGGTTGGACTTTTGCCCAATCCACTGACCAGGTCTTCGTGCCCAACTTCTGGTTAGGTCTTCTTGCCCAACTTCTGGTCAGGTCTTCTTGCCCAACTTCCGGTTAGGTCTTCGATGCCCAGCCCGTTGCCAAGACTTCTTGCCCAGTTCTCGACCAGGACTTCTTTGCCCGACTTCCGATCATGTCTTCTTGCCCAGTCCTCGACCAGGACTTCTTTGCACGACTTCCGGTCATGTCTTCTTGCCCAGTCCTCGACCAGGACTTCTTTGCCCAGCCCTTTGCCAGGACTTCTTGCCTAGTGTACCTAGGACTTTTCTTGCACACTCAGCAAGCTTGTTAGATCACAATTACACCTTAACTTCTGAACCCTTTGCCATTATCAAAACCTAGGTTTGACTTAGGTGCTGCCTGTACCAACAGATAATACCTTATCCTTTAATCAGATCCAATGGATGCAATTTTATCCCATCCAAGATCAAAGTCTAGATTACATCCATGAATCAATAGCCAAGAAAAAATTCATCAACAATCCAGATTTATTCTCTTAGGCTATAAATAGGCTTAGAGTTTTAGCTTTAAAAATTAATTCATTCACTTGCAAAATCTCTTAAGTCTAGTGCGCTATTGTTGTAAGGCTTCTCCGTCATAAGAGATTTTTATTGAGCGTCCACTGCCTTGGAAGCAACGCTCTTAGTTGCGACCAAGTAGTTTTTAAAAGACAAGTGCTTTCCATTTTAATTTTTTTTTACCGTCTATTCACCCCCTCTAGCCGGTTGAACCCAATCCAACAAGGCTTCGTGTCCAATCCTCGACTAGGACTTCGTGCTCAATCTTGTAGGTCAAGACTTCATGCCCAGTCCTCGACCAAGTCTTCAGTGCCCATCCCTTGGTCAAGACTTCGTGCCTAGGTAAACTAGGACTTTCCTGCACACTTAGTGAAACGTATTAGATCCAAAGAATACTTAACATTGAACCCTTTGCCATTATCAAAACCATGTTCGATATGGTGCTTTCAGCATCAACAATCTCTCCCTTTTTAATTAATGGCAATCTAGTTCAAAAGTTATGTTAAAACAGACGGCTATGCATGTAGCAAAAGCATTTAAAGAAACATAGTATAACATTTTTCGATGTAAGATCAATTTTTCAAAGTATCATTTCAAAGTTAGAAATATTTGCAAAGCTCTCCCTTGATAAATTAAGTTTTAGAATATTTTCAATTTGAGTTAAAGTTCAATTTCAAAAAAAATTACAAAATTAAAAATGCATAAAGCTTTCCCTTGATATGAAACTCTCCTTCTGAAGCTTTTGAATTATGTGCATTTTTCAATTTGAATGACTTTTTGAAAATAAGTAAACTTTGAAAAATTCTAAGTATAAACTTGAAATTTTCTAACTAAAATTGAAAGAAAATTTTAACTTTTCCTTTCTCTCCTTTGAAAATAGAGTTTTGAAAAATGCAAAGTACTAAGTAAATTTGAAAAACATGAAAAATAAAGTACTAAGTAGATGTTTGAAAAACCCCCTTTAAAAAAATTCTTTTACTACTTAGGAGAAAATTTTTGGTTTTTCTTTTTAACTTTTCCACTATTCTTTTCCCTCCCGCTTTGCCATATATCAAAAAAAATATTTTGGATAAGGAGAAACAAAAAAATTAAAAAAAGAAAAATTTAGGTATCAAAGCTTCTGAGATTTTTGAAAAAAGCAAGTAAATTTTGAAAAATAAATTTAAGTTACCGTAAAAAATATGATAAGTGAATAATTTCCAAAAAAAATATTTTCAGAGAGGCAAGTATGTAATTGTTAGTAAATTTTGAAAAAAAATATTTTGAGTCAAGCATATAATTAATTAACAAGAATTAACTAACGAGAAAATCATTTAGAACCAAATTAGTTTACCCATCTGATTCTAAGCATGATTTGCGTCTAAGCTCACTATTTTCAAGAAAAAAAATCTAAAATATAAAATGTCTTAAGCAAAAGGATAAACTTTCTGAGTAAACAGATTACTGTTTCAAAATAAAAAAATCCTAAGTAAGAGAGACTTTTGAAAAGTTGTACAAGAAAAGTATTTTTGAAAATATTTGTTAAATTAAATTCTAAGAAAAAAAATATTTTTCTCTTCTTTTTTAAAATCATGCTCCTCCTTAATTTATTACTCTCCTCATAAAAAATATATTTTAAATTTACTAGAAGGAATTTAAGTTTTGAGAATTTAAAAAAAACTTAACTTTTTTATTCACTCCCTCTAAAGTTTTGAAAAATAAGCATTTTCATTGAAAATAAGTATTTTTAGAGAGTTTTAAAGGACTGGTCAAGCCTTTAAAAAAAGAGTAGATTTATTAAAATACATATTTTAAAATTTAATTGAAAATAAAAAGTTTTAATTAAAAGAGAGTAGAACTAAATATGATAGTTAAAGAAAATTATATGGATAAATAATATCCTTTTTAAACAAAATTGAAGAACAAACTTAAGCATAGATTTAAAGTCATTTCTAAGCATTTAAGCAATATTTACTATTAATAAATAACTAAAGTAATTTAAGAATCATTGAGTTTGAAAATAAATTATATTTGAAATTTAAAAGGTTGAATTTGAACTTGAGATTTGAAAAATTAATTTGAATTTGAAATCTAAAAATTATGTTAAGTTTGATTTGAAGACTTAAGTTAATTTTGAACTTTGTAATTAAAAAGAATTGATTATGTTAAGGCTACATTTGGTAGGAAATAATGTAATCGGGTCTGTAATGTAATCAAGTTTGTAATGTAATGTAATCTTGATTACATTGTTATGTTTGGTAATCAGTTGTATGTAATCTTTGATAACCATTACAAGTTGGATTCCTTTGTTTGGTGAGGGGTAATTCATCCTATAATGTAATCAAGATTGACGATCGACGATCGTCACCGGTCGGCCGGTGACCATCGACCGGCCGACGACCGCCGCCAACCGGCCGGTGACCATCGACCGACCGGCGACCGCCGCCGATCGGCCGTCGCCGCCGCCCGGCGACCGACCGCCGCCGCCGACGCCGCCGCCGCCCGGCGACCGGCGACCGCCGGCGTCCACCAAAACTAAATCACTAAATTTGAACTAGAAAACTTCAGGGTAGAGGCAAAACTCTAGAACTAATAAAATTCCTATCTGATTACCATATCAATTACAAATAAAGATAATTTTACAATTCATTGGAGGCTTAATTACTTTATAAAAGTTCCTTTAGATACCAAAACTTATGTGACATAACAATGATTTTCATATTTCTACTTTTAGTATTTTAAAAATAAAGCCTATAAGAATAGACATTTTATAACAGATAAAAGGATATTTTAACATTAACAAAAACCTCAAACGCCATTTTAAAAACCTTATTAAACTTTTAAAAAGACTTTAAAAAAATGCATAGAAATAAAGGCAAAGTTGTTGGAAAAACTTAGGCTACTGCAACTTGTTCGGATTACCGGTTCAGATGGCACTATTTCGTTGTGTTTAATGTTTAAAAAAAACACACTTTCTTTTATACTTAACGACGATAAAAGAAAAGTTCAACTTGCTTTCTGACTATTCAACTAGACGAACGCAACAAACCAACGATGTCGATACTCTCAAACAAAGATCTACCATCCAAGATCACAGATACATTAATAGACTTACGCATAATTGAGGCGGAATATGTCATTAAGCACATAAAAGTTCCCCTGAGATGTTGGAATCAGATGAAACATCTACAAAATAAAAACCATCGGTTAGCAAAGTACCATCGATGAAGTAAATAATAAAAGCACATACCTACAACGACAACTAAGTCGAGGTAGGCTACATAGATCCTCTTAAACTATTGAGCTCCTCTCAAACTATTGAGCTTAAAAGGCCACAAATAAAAAGGAAAAGAATGGAGCTAGTAATTATCATCATAGGGCTAGGTTTGAGCTTTTAAAGCATCCTTCAGCACATTGTATAATCAATTGGAACGTGAACCAAGTAGAAGATTCTAATGCCTCAAGAATTGAAAATAATGCAAATGCAAACAAATTTATAGAATTAAAAACAAAACTAAAGGGCACTTCAATAAATCTCTAATTTCATGCATGGGAAAGGAAGCTAGGCAGGGAAAACCTTAATGTCAAGTCAAATGCACAAATTGAAAGATCAATCTCAGCCAACAACATAAAGAACCAAAAGAACATAGGAAAAAAGAGCAGGAGATAAAACATGTCTGTTGCATTGAAGAAATGTATAGTCATCTAGATCAAGTTGGTTCAAAATTTTGACATTTTCTCTACGAAGTATTGTTCATTGATTAGTTCATTTAGTAATTTCAATCATGACAAATTTAGATCACAATATTGTTCAAAAGACGGGCCTCATCATAAAATGGAGCATACTATTTTGTTATAAACTCCTGGGAGAGTTTGGGAGAAAGCAGAGGGACGAAGGCCAAGATATAGGTGGAATGTGCATAATTTTAAATATCTAATTCCATGGCTTTAGCTCACATAAATCCGAATGTGATGTAAACTAATAAAGGGTTTTAGCAATATTGTGGGTAAGTAATGAATCTAATAATTATAAGATCAGGTTAGCAACTTAAAATGTAAGAATGCTTTAACATCAATGGTATTAAATTTTAAACCCAAACATATCCGGCATCAACTAATGGTATTAAATATTTAGAAAATGTTAAAAACATCTTTAATTTTACAAGAACTATAATATGGAATTTAAGGAGAATAATATATACTTTAAAAATATCAAATGATCATATAATAGTGATATCATGTATCCAGAACTATTTTTGAAATGTTTAAAGGAAAAACACATTGAGGGATGGACATGGTATTAAATGGCAATAATAGAAAGAACGACAAAATTGTGCATATTTAAGATAGCATAGATATGTACTTAATTAACCAATCAATGCTCTAATTAAACAACGCAAGACCTTGACAGGATAAACTTTATTTAAATATAAATAAAGATTTAATAGGGATCAAGCCCAATAACATAAGAGGATCTATATAGCCGGCCTCATTTAGTGGGATAAAGGCTTGGTTATTATTAGTGTTGTTATCGTCTAAAGGTAAAGCATATAAGAAGAGTTGATGGTTGTGAACGGGGGCACAAAAGACTTAGCTTCAAAAGTCATTTTTCAAATAAAGCAAATTTATAGAAATAGAGATAATTTGAAGGGTTTAAAATAGCTATTATTAAGGCAAAAAATTATAAGCATAGCAATGGTTAAGTATATGATAAGTTTTATAATTATTGAGGTTGGACCAGTATTCTAAATGGCGGTTGAGGTTGTCGCCTAAGCAAGAGATGACCATCAACCGCACCGCCTCAGGCTATGTCTATGTTCTAAAAATCGCCCTAGGAGGCCACCTAGGCGCTAGGCGCCAATCAGCAACACCGAAAACATGCTAGTTGGTCAGCTTAGGCAGCCTTGGCGGGATTAGACGGCCCTAGGCAGGATTAGGCAGCCCTATATAGAATTAGGTGGCCCTATACAGAATTAGGCGGCCCTATACGGAATTAGGCAGCCCTAGGCGTCGACTAATCGGTCGAATAATCTAGGTGCCATGAAAATAGTATAGGTTTTCATGATTTTTTTAGTTTAGGCTTTTAAATTTAAAACCCAATTAAAAAAAAAAACTGAAATGTAACCTTTTTGTGTTGGGTTTAAGTTTTATAAGCCATAAAACTTTGGTCCAACAAGAAAATTGATCTGTTGGTTTGCCCTAACGGCTAGCACCAGACTTCATTTTCAACAAGAAAATTGATCTATTGGTTTGCCCTAACGGCTAACACCAAATTTCTTCTTCATTGTACTGAGTAATCAGAGTTATAGAATATGATTTATTATGTAATTTATGTTGATATCCCGCCTAGGCAGCCTAGGCGCTGGTCTAGCACCCAAGTAGTGTTTAGCGAATTTTAAAACTTTGGACTGCAGCGGTGCTTTAGGCAATAACTCACCTTCTTTCGCCACCGTGGGGCCAAGAGGAGTCGCTCGAGCCTGGCAACGGGGCCGGAGGCTTTGCCCGGACTCAGCGACGCATCTAAACTCATCGCGCGGTCCCAGTGATGCGTTGAACTCATGGCTCGGCCAAAACAGGGTACGTGAATAAGCTGTAAGTTAAGGTTTAATTCAATTACTTTAGGTTAATAATTTTAATCAACTTCTAGCTATGATTGGGATAATTTAAATAGACTTAATTAAAGCATAATAGAATTATCTCATTAATTTAATTTAATATATAAAATTATATTTTTTTATTTTTAAATATTTAGATATTTTTAATTTTTAATTAATATATTTTATTAAAAGTAAATATTATAAAGAATAATGATTATTTATAATATTATATATAAAAAATGGTAAAAAAAAATAAACCGCCAAAGCATTGCCGAGGCACCGCCTAGGCGGCCAAGGCGGTAAGCGGTCATTGATCGCCCTGCCACCGCTTACCGTCATTTACAACACTGGGTTGGGCTAATGTTAAATGCATAAAAGATGAAAATTTTGTTGGCGATAATGCAATTAAGAATTTTTTGAAAACATTTATTGAGCATTAATGCAAAATTATAGAACAATTAAACATTATAATTAATTAGAATATTAAATCAAGTTATGAAGAAGAGGCTTTAAAGAAAATAAAGAGAGGTAAAAGTGTAGGATCGAAAAATATTCCTACTGATATTTTAGAAGGGTTTGGGAGATCAAAGAATAATTTAGTTAAATAAACTTTTTAATAAAATTACAAAGGTGACTTGAGAATAGAGGAAATTTTTTATACATATTTATAGGAAATGTGATACAATTTTTTTTTTATTATAAAGGTATAAAATTGATACGTTATACTATAAAACCTTAGGAAAGAAATATTGAGACAATAAACAACAAGACAACCATATTTTTGAAAAACAATTTAGTTCCATACCTAAAAGATGAATCTCAAATGTCATTTATTTGATAAGACAACTAATAGAAAAATAAAGAGAAAAGAAAAAGGATTTGCATATAATTTTCATTGATTTAGAAAGGACACACGATAGAGTTCCTAGACAACGACCATGGTGGGTTTCTTCATAACTATTGGGGGTTTCAAAGAAGAAAGGAATATCTTATAATTATATTGAAGTGATAAAAGATGGATATGATGTTGCAAGTAGTGTCAAAGCTATTCAGAGAGGAAAATGATTTTCCCATAATTAAAATTCATATTAAGGTTCAATAAGTCCTTATCTTTTCACACTAGAACTACGTGAGAAAACCAATCATATTCAAGATAAAAATAAAATATTGATATATATTATTTCCGAGTGATATTTTGTTGATTAGTAACAGTATAATCAGCAAGGTTTCAAAAGGTATATCCAAATGATAGACATTCAATCCTCTACATAGCGCATACACAAAATGCGAAGGCAAAATGAAGGCAACATTAAATATTAAAACAAATAGTAATGAATATCTAAAGTATTTATCACTTGCAAAATATAACACTTTACAAGCTACAAAACAAGATAGATTTGCATTTTAAGTCAATTTGGTTTAGATTAAATTTAAATGAACTAAATAGGTATATTTAGACTTGCATGTAATATGCAATTGCTATGGAATTTCTTTCAAAATTCAACTAGGTTGTTACTTGGTACCGAGATAATTTGGTTAAATTTAATGCTTGAATATGGAAAAACCTTTCAAAACCATTTTTTAAGTTTAATAACATGGTTTGACGAGAATGATAATGATCTAATTCAACCGTAGGATTTCACATGTTTATATGATCATGAAGAGATGATTTCAATATTCTAACATCAAAAAGCTAGAGCCTTTCAGTCCAACTAAATTCATCTGATCCTCATACATCTAAACCTTATATGATAAGATTTTAATCTTATAAGAAATTGAAGACCATGAATTTGCTTACTAAACAATCACATAATAGCATGTGTCAATATTTGTAAAACTAATGTAGGACAGGAAGGACTCAATCTTAGTCACCAACTGAACGTGAACCAAAGAAACTAAATTTAAAAACATGTCAATTTTTTGTTTTTTTGAGAATAGATTAGGTAATAGCACCATCGCCTAGAAACATAAGAGAGCCAACAAAAAAATAAATAAATAAATAAAGGAAGGAAGCAATCATCTATTTATGACATGTTTGATCATATTTTCATAATAAACCATAGATGATGAAGGAATCATCAACCTGAAATAGGGCTAACTCTAGAATGTATAAGCAGGTAAAAGACAAATACCTGGCTGAACTTGAGCGGATGTTGTTCGCCACCGACCTGGAGCGATCCGCTAACGAAGACAAGCACGCCACCAGGGGGTCCTGAGGGCTGGCAATCGACGGTGGAGATGGCGTGGGCGCACTGCTGGAAGGGGAGGGACGAGAGTTTAGCGACAATGGCAGCCGCGCCCTGGATCTTGTCGCCCTCAAAGGTGAGCATGGAGCCGTCCTGGTAGAGTCCTCCGAGCGCCTGCCGGTTACTGTCGAACGTCCGGTAGTAGTGCTCGACGAACGCCTTGGCGACCGCGTCTGGATCCATCGCTGCAGTCGAATAAAGAGGAGCCTTCTCTCCCTCGTCCCTTAAAAAGACGGGAAAGGACGCAGGTAACGCGTTCAGATCACGCAGAAGGCCAATTGACCAATTGAGTTCGGCTTCGGCCCAGTCCAATTGATTTGGGCTTCAATTTAAGGTTGACGGGGGCAAGTTAGGTTGCTAAACTAGACGGGGTACTCAAACTTCTGGACACTCGAGAGTGAGTCAGGATGTTGCGCAGTGAGCAGGAATGCGAGAACAAAGACCGAATAGATTTCGGAATGTGAACTTATTTGGAAAAAATAATAATTATGTTTTAAAAATGAATTAAACAATCTCATATATGAGACTCAATGAGAGTATAATATAGAAGACCATATCCATGACCTAGAAATTAGGAGTGCTCAATTTTCACGGGATGGACTGAAAGTTAATGTATGGATGTTGTCATCAAAAGGTCTGAGGGTTAAATCCTGACAAAGTCAGTATGCCCGCCCTCCCCACGCGCTAGCCACAGCATCCGGCTAGTAGCCTCCGTGATTTACCTCCTCCGTGTTAATCCTGGGACGGGTTGACGGGGGCGCTGGGGGCGAGCGATTCGCCCTTGCCACCTAGAAACTAGGAGTGCTCGACCAACCAAGAGGTCTAGAGAAATCAAGTCAAGCCTGGTTGAGAGACTAAGGGAGCTCAACTGACTGAGTGGTCGATAGAAATGGAATCCACTTGGGAGTAACAAACTAGGGGATTGATTGGCAAAGACTAGGAGAATGATTAACTAGTGTAAAGATTAGGAGAATATATTTCGCAAGGCTATGAACCTAGTGGCTCGCTTGACATAAAATTTAGAAGATAGATATCTCGTCGAACTAGGGATTGAAGGGTTGTACCAGTATAGAAACTGAGAGATAGATATCCCACCGAGCCATGGAACCAAGGGCTTCACCGACATAGAGACTAGGGGATAGATATCTGTTGGGCTAGGGACCCGAGGGCTCGACCGATGCAGAGACCAAGAGATAGATATCCAACGGGATAAGTACTTGAGGGCTTGACCATAGCAAAGACCGCAAGAAGATATATCGTAACGCCAAGGACCTAGGGGATCCACCAGTGCATAAACTAGGAGAATGAGATGATATATTGTTGGGATTTGAGGCTCAACCGATGCAAAGATCGAGAGATAGATATTCTCGGGATAGCAACTTAGGGGGACTCAACCGGTGTAGAGACCGAGATAAGATATCCTGTTAAGCAAGGGACCAGGGGCTTGATCGATGTAGAGACTGAGAAAATATATACCATCGAGACAGGAACTTAGGGGATCGATTAGTGCAAAGAAAGAGAATATATCCAACCAAGTTAGAGACTCAGGGTTTGACTAGCACAAAACCCAAGAAAATATATCCCATTGGGCTATGTACCGGGGGTCTCAATCGACATAGATCGATGTAGGATTGAAGAAGCACTAGAGGGGGTTAATAGTGCGTGTTAATTTTTATTTCATGTTTTCCAAAAAGTACATATAGAAAATAGAAATCAACATGAGCATAATGCTAACACAGTTTTCTTTTTTACTTGGTTCACAACCTGTACTGCTAGTCCAAGACCCACCATCGTTGATCGCTTTCATTAGGCAATTCACTAAGTATTCATCAAGTACCAAAATTCGAATATAAAACAAAATACAAATATTAATTATACCAACAACAAGAATGAAATAAAGACTTGATCGTAGTTGTCGGAACAATACTTCAGCGTCATAACAGAATTTCAAAGCAGTGAGAATATCATTTAGGTGTAGAATGATGTTTGAGCTGCTGCTCGAAGGTTGGTTTTATAGGCCACTCCAAGTGCCTATACTAGCTCTAGATGCCTCAACTAAGGCCTATCTGATCCACTTTGGTCGCTGACTTATCCAACTCCAGACGCCTGAAACAACCCAGGGCGCCTGGATTGTTGACGTGGCCTCACCAGGTCGAAGCTCCATCACGCCTACCCTATTCCTTCCCATCCACATAGTGTTGGGGAACCCGACGCAGTGCATCCTAAAAACACCTTTCACAAACACGCACAGCAGGAAATTAAAAATAATAATAAACTAATTTATTACATGCAGGATACAACATGTCAAACATGATCACAAATTAAAATGTTACAAATAATAAATCATACCTACGAGTTCTTTATCGAACATTGTAGAGAGCGTTTGCTAGCTTCCCAAGGCTATCGGAATAATCTGAAGTGTGTTGGAATCAACCAGCAACACTTTGAAGTCTTGCCTTTATCCGTATCCACGTTGAACTATCCTCGAGGCCACTTCATTATGTGGGATCGGATTGAATCGATAGAGGGGGGGGTGAATATTGATCGTAAAACTTTTTCGGACAAATAGAGCAATTACGCAGCGGAAACAGTAAAATCAATCGCTAACATGATTTCTTTTTACTTGGTTTGGAGTCGCTGTCGGCTCCTACTCCAAGGCCCACGGTCCTTGACCGTTTACGATGGGCAATTCTATATTCGAAAAGAGTTTACAAGTTGGAGTACAAATATAGAACTGAAAATGAAATTACAACACTTAAAGAATTAATCTTTTATCGACGATCGGAGAGGTTGGAAGTTCGGAGTAGTGGGTCGTCGTCGGCGCTTGAATTGCGAGTTCAGAGCTTGTCGGAGTGTAGCGCTTGAACGAAAGTCTTGAGAGTGAGATTTGCAAGTTATGTTGAAGCCTTGGGGGTGAACCCCTATTTATACTGGTTAGTGGGGCGCCTGTGTTGAAGGGGGCGCCTGACACGTGGCCTATCCTGCAAGAACTTCAATCCGCAGACTCGCCCAGCGCTTATCCCTTCAATTGGGGTGCCTGAGCTGACTGGGGCGCCTGCGTTAACACAGGCGCCTAGCTTGACTTGGTCCAGAGGCTTGCGTGGCAGTTTGCTTCGAATGCTCTGTTTAACCCTTCACTGGGGTGTCTGTCTCAATACAGGCGCCTAGCCCAGTTAGGGTGCCTCACTCCATTGAGGTGCCTGAGTGTAGAAAACTCCTTCCATTCGTTCCTGCAACTAGGGTTAGTTCCAAAGACATACAAAGCATACAAATGATAAGATTAGAACATTATTTACAGCCTGAGCTGTCTTGGTTCTAACTTTGGGTCTCCCAAATGGAACCCTAGGTCGAACCGACGCATAACGTCCTCACCTACTCCTCTCCGGAGAATTTACCTTTTTGCCAACCGACTCCTCCAGTTGGACTTTTGCCAGCATCACTCACCAGGTCTTTGGTGCCCAGTCCTCGATCAGGTCTTAGTGCCCAGCTTTACTCACTAGGTCTTCGGTGCCCAGGCCTCGGCCAGGTCTTAGTGCCCAATCCGCGATCAGGTCTTCGTGCCCAACTTCACTCACCAGGTCTTTGTGCCCAACGTTACGTCAGGACTTAGTTGTCCAGCCCGCGGCCAGGACTTAGTGCCCAATTCATAGAGTCAGGACTTAGTGCCTAGTGTACCTAGGACTTTCCTGCACACTTAATAAGCTTGTTAGATCACAACCAAATCATAACTTCTGAACCCTTTACCATTATCAAAACATAGGTTCGACTTTGGTGCTTCCGGCACCAACAATCTCCTCCTTTTTGATTTTTTACAACACGGTTCAAAAAGTTAAGTTAAAACAATATATTATAGCAATCTAACAACAGTGAGTAAATAAATTCATTTATCTCCCCATGAAATTTCCAATGTCATGTGGGTTTTTGTAAAACTTTCTAAGTGCTAAGTGTTTTTCAAAATTTAGCAAAAAGCTTTAAGTTTTTGATTCAATACTTAGACAATTTTTTAAAAGGTTTTGTAAGCCTAATACCTTGTACTTAAAAACTTTTGAAAAGAATTTACTTAGGCAAGACAAATTTTGAAAACTGATTTCCCTTAAAAAGTTTCAATTTTGAGAACTTGGGAAAAAAATTTCAAACTTAGAAAGAGTTTACTTAACAACATTTTCACCAAAAAAAAAATTTAACCATTATTTTTTAAACAAAATTCGCTTACTAAGAAAAATTTACTTAGCACCATTTGCCAAAAAGTTTTTTAGGAAAAAATTTAGCTCAGGCAAATTTTGTTTACTAAGAGAAATTTTCCTTAGAAATGTTTTTCAAAATACACTTAGAAATTTTTGAAACCTTTTTGAACTATTTTGAAAGCACCTAGAAATATTTAAAAAATTTGAAGTACTGAGAAACATTTTTAAGGTACTCAAAAATACTTAGAAAAATTTGAAAACATTTTTAAGTACTTAAAAAAACTTTAGAAAAAAATTTGAAGTACTTAAAAACACTTTTAAGGCACTCAAAAATACTTAGAAAAATTTGAAAACATTTTTAAGTACTTAAAAAAACTTTTGAAAAAATTTGAAGTACTTAAAAACTGAGTATACTTTTTGAAAAGAGATGGAAATTTTTAAAAAAATTTGAAAAAAAATTTCTTCTGAAATTTTAAAAAAAAAATTGAAAAAATTTTCTTTCTTTCTTTTGTTTCTCTCCCACTTTGTCATATATCAAAAAAAAGTGATAACAGTTATTGCAGGTAAATTAGAGCTAGTCAAATAATTTGTAATTCCGTATTGAACCAACTCTAATGATTTCAAGCAAGAAAAATGGACCAACTCAAATTAAACCGATCTTGTTCGGGTCCTGTCTAACCCAGTCAGCTACTTACTAACTGTTATAAAACAGCAGCTTTCACTAGGGTTAGTGAAGTTATGTGATCTGATCAAGTTAGAGTTTCTAAGCTTGACAATTAACTTGATTGTTGTTCAACTTGTATTTATTGCCCCAATTACTGCAGATGCATTGACTTAAAGCATCTTGAATCAAGACATAAACCTAAGCATCTCAACCCAGTCTAGGTTATCAATCAAAAGTACCCTAAGGTGCTCATGAGATGCTGACTTCTAGATCTATAGGTGTATGCAGTTCTAGAGTTAGGGCCTAAGCTATGTCTATTTGCGCAAAAATCCTAGTTTTGAAGGGGGTAGTTTTTGAAAGAAAACTAAGTCGGAAAATCATTTTAAATTTCAAAAAACTTGATAAAAAAATGATTTTTCAAATTGCTAATTTTTGAAAAAAATTAGGAAAATTTTTAAGAAAACAATATAGAACAGTCCTATTCTACTAAGCACAACCCTAACTTATGATGAAGTTAATAACTTAGCAGTTAATCAAATAATCAAGGCATAAAGCAGATAACTCATCAGGTAAGTAAATAGTCAGTAGATACAATAGCTGAATAAAAGTCAACTGGTCAACACACCAAAAGAGGCAATAATAAGTCAACTGGTTAGTAGTACAATTGGACAGCAGAGAAAAACCACTCGAATCTAGGAGGAAGGGCCAGGAGGAAAAAATGGACCGGGCTGCCACAACCGGAACATAGACATCATCTTGTCATGTCGGGCCTGGTTCGTTTCGCGTTTGGCCCGAAGGTTGTCCATGTACTCGGTATGATAGGCCAGGTTCAGATCATGCTCGGTATGAATAGCGTCCATGAACTCGACCTGATGCGCCTCCATCTCCTCTCGGAGGCTGTAGACCTCCGTCTATAATGACGTCAGGTGCTGGTCGATGGTAGGGGGTGGAGGCTCCTGCAAGTGCTCCTGGATCTCGGCTGCGAGATCGGCAACATCTACCTCTACTTCCTCGTCCGAGTCGACCTGGTGTTGGGCCCTCTGTCGCCTCCACGATAATACCTTCGCGGCCGAGATGTCGATGCCCGCTAAGGAAAAGTTCCTAGACCCTATCTCGTCGAATTCGGTCATCTGGATGACCTCGCCGGCAGTGATGTCGCGACCATGGTGATGGAAGAGGGCGGTGATAATGTGGTAGTAGGGGGTACACACTCGAGAATGAGTGGATATGCTCGACGCGTAAGTGAACGTCTGGAACATGTGTAGACCAATGTCAATGTCCAGATGATGAATCATCGCGTAGAGAAGGAAGGTGTGGAAGGGTCGCATGGTCGCAATGTCCCGAGTGGTCAATGGAAGGATACATCGGACTAGACTCTATAAAGAACGTAGCCCTGGACGCGAAGATCGACGGACTAGAATCATTGTACCGTCGAGTTTCGAAGAAGTAAGAATAAAGAGTGTCCAGGGTGATATGAGAATAGGGGTCAGCAAAAGGAAGGTCAGTAGGAGGATAACAGTAAAAAGTACATCGAGAAGGTCGTAGTCCTAGAAACCAAGTGAATAAAGCAGGTGTGATAGTAAGGGGAACGGATTAAACAGTAGTAGAATAACAAAAATCATCAATTTTGACTAAGTTGTTATAGAACTCAGCACACAGGGTTGTGTTGACTGAGTGGGTACAGTAGACTAGGTGGTCAGGTTGATAAAAATGGATTGCATCCATGGCAGTAGGGCAGGATTGAGCAAAAAATTATCTATTTAAGTAGCTAGTCTTAATCGGTTTATACGTGGTCTGGGCGAATTTATTAAATAAGGCCATGGTAGGAAACCTAGGATCCGGGCAAGGCTCGGCCTGGGGGTTAGTATGAGTAACACGACGTTTTCTAAACAGATAAGGAAAAATTATGCATTTAGATAAGCAAAATAATCAAAAAATTAATGATAAATGCATAATTAAAATGGTACCGTCGAGGCATTGTCAAAGTTGGGCGTTTGAGGACAAAGGATGAGTTTTCGGGCGCCTTAGAGGGAGAAGGAGTGGAAGAGAAGTTGGTTTGGTGTGGCAAATGACCATGGTTTGATGGCCTTAAATAGGCTTATACAGGCGCCCGTGAAGGCTCTAGGGCGCCCGTGTTGACTGAGGCACCCGAGAGCCTCTCGGGCGCCTGAGTCAGGGTGTCAGCTCCTTATGGCAGCTTTGGCTGCCTAGGAAAGTGAGTAGGGCGCCCGTGTTGACCAAGGGGTTGACCATTGACCAAGTTTTACCGTTGATTAGGGTTGACTGTGTTGACCAAGTTTGACTCAATGGACTATGTTTGACCAACCAATAACTAACTCAATCAAGCCCTAGATTATATACAAAATGAGTTTATTTTGATATTCAACATTAAATTCAATCTTTTGAAAAAAAAAGTTAGAGTTGAAAAAGTAGGATTAAAAAAAAACTGAATTAATTTAAAAATTGAGGTAATTTTGAATACCTTTTGAAAGCACTTTGAGTTGATTTTGAAAAAATTTTGAAAACAGTTTAAGTTTTGTTTTAAAAGGATAATGAATTATACTATTAGGTCCTACACATCTCATCCAGTTCTACGTGATCAAACATATTAACTTTATAGGTTTTGTGAGACAAATTTTCAAAAATAAATATTTTAATTTTGAAAAACATGGTTAATTTTGAAGACATTGAATTAATTTTGAAAAATTTATAAGGTTAAGTTTATTGACTTTGAAAAATGTGTTGAATCTAAGATTAATTGAAATCTATGTTAGATTCAAATTTAACAAGTAGTAAATTGAATTTGATTTTCAGTACTTGGCTTACAGGTCTTGGCGAGGCACAAGGCCTTCTTTGGCCGTAGCCTTATTGGAGCAACAACCCTTTTCTTGACAAAGCCTTTTACTGAAAATTCATCTTCAAGTTACTTCTTGAAAGATTTTGGTCTAACTAGTTTGGGTCATCGATCGGTAGCTTCGGCTAGTTCCAACAAAAAGGTTTCCCTAACGTACTATCATCTCACCTCCACCCAATACTATGTTGTTCAAATTTCAGTTAAGTCTTTTGTCCTTAATCTAACCAGTCCTAAGTCTAAGCATGAAAGAAAAAAAATACAGAAAGAAAATAGACAAGCAAGCAAGAAATTCAGTAAAATTATCTAACTATAAATATGGTTTTTATATTGGCTCCCCCTGGACTATAGCCTCGATAAGGGTTAGGCAAGATGTGAATGTTGTCCTTGGGAATCCAATACTGGTTTGGTCCAGCTTGTTTGTTTAAACAGAGCTTGGGGACCCATGCTTGGACTCGGGTTCTAGGTTGATTCAATACAGAATAATATGAACGTTATTTTGACTTGGTTCGATAACCGAGTCCGGATCGATTGAGTACGGACTTCTGCTTTCAAAAGATCATGTCAAGACCCTTGGAACCTGATGTAAACCGTTCCAAGGCTACTCTGAGCTACTTAACTTGAGTTTTCAGGGAAAAATTTGTTGATGTAGTCTGGCCCGATTGTTGTTTTGGTGTTGACAACGATTTAAGTTTGGTTGAGTGAATTCAGATTAAGTCCTGGTCGGGGACTAGACACGAAACCCTAGTGAGTGAAGCTAGGTTGATTGAAATCCCGGTGAGTGAAGCCGGGTCCTGGTGAGTGAAGCCAGGTGACTGAAATCCCAGTGAGTGAAGCCAGGTCCTGGTGAGTGAAGCCAGGTGACTGAAATCCCGGTGAGTGAAGTCGGGTCCTAGTGAGTGAAGCCGGGTGACTGAAATCCCGATGAGTGAAGTTGGGTCCTGTTGAGTGAATCCAGGTGACTGAAATCCCGGTGAGTGAAGCCGGGTCCCGGTGAGTGAAGCCGGGTGACTGAAATCCTGGTGAGTGAAGCCAGGTCCTAGCGAGTGAAGCTAGGTTGATTGAAATCCCGGTGAGTGAAGTCGGGTCCCGGTGAGTGAAGCCGGGTGACCGAAACCCTGGTGAGTGAAGCCAGGTCCTAGTGAGTGAAGCTCGGTTGAATGAAGTCCCAGTGAGTGAAGTTGGGCACGGAGTCTTAGTCCGGGGGACTAAGCACGAGTCAGAGAAGGCTAGGGAGCCGTTCTCTTGACTTAAAGTTGAATTGGGAGTTGCTGGATCGGTACGGTGACCGATCAGGGAGTTGGCACGAACTCCTGTTGTGGATCGGTCTGGTGACTGAACCAAGGACGTCTAATCGATCTAGTGACCGATCAGGGAGAGAAGAAAATGCTTATACTGGGTTTCTGATCGTTCTGGTGAACGATCAGGAAGAGGTCAGTAGGTTTCGTGAGGAATCATGATCGGTCAGTCTGACCGATCAAATTGTCAGAGGTTTCTCACCCTGAGCGATTAGGATGGATCCTGATCGGTCAGGGAGTGACCTGATCGGTCACCAGACCGATCAGGGAACAACCTGATCGGTTAGGTGACCGATCAGAGGCTTTGGCCTACGAGAGCTGGAATTCCTCCAGCAAAGTGTTGGATCGGTCCGGTGACTGATCCATGACCTGTGATCGGTCAGTGTGACCGACCACAAGAAGTCACGATTCCTGGTTTCTCACTGGGGAGCGATCAGGCTGGAGCCTGAACGTTCAGGACTTACCCTGATCGGTCTGGTGACCAATCAGGGTCATCACTGATCGGTCTGGTGACCGATCAGTGCCTGAACATTAATTTGAAATCTCTGCCAGACGCTTTGATCGCGTCTGTTTTCTCTGCGCTTTCTCTGATACACTACCGATTTCTTTGTGATACGCTTTGCTAAGCTTTTGATAAGTGTGCAGGTAAAACAGGGAGTATTCAAACAATGGGGGTGAGTCAACTGGGGACTTTCCTTGGTGCAGGTTTGTCTGTTTGCTGGTTTCAGGTATCAACAGCTTCTGGCGGCTGGCGACTGACGGAGGCTCAGCTGGAGAGGCCTTCAGTGGACTGAGTGCTCAGGGAGTCAGGGGTCAGGCTGTGACTCAGTGGATGCTGATGGAGAGCCTGGTGATGGGAGCAGGAGCTTAAGACAAAGCGGGAAGCAGAGGAGCTGCAGTAGGAAACTAACAGACAAACGAGTGAAGTTTTTGGCTGTGGGGTTGAGCTCTCGTGTGTAGTTTTTGCTTGAGCATTCTTGTGAGACTTGTGTGAGCGTTTTCCTTCTACTGTCTCGTGAGCTCATCTTATATCATCTGGAGACTTGTTGTGGAGAGGTTTCTCCACCGAGAAGGAGACGCTATCATATCGGGGGTCACCGGGGCTTGATCTACCGACGATCAAGGGATCACCCACCTCACGGGCACGCCAAGGAGTAGGGGCAAGTTATCCCCGAACCTTGTACATCGCTATGTTAGCGTCTGTGTGGTTTGCTTTCTTTGATTGTGTTTTTGTTTCTATCTCTCTGCATGTCTTCCGCTGCTGCTAACCCTTAAGTGCAGAGAAGATTTAAAAGAGAGCTAAGTTATGTGTGTGGCTACATTCACCCCCCCACCTCTATAGCCATCCTGTTAGTTATATGAGAGAAGTGTCCTAAGGCAATCGCCTTATGATTGTAATCATTTACTTTAATAAATGAATATTCACTATTTGAGTATACATGTTCGTGTATTTGATTGAGATCTTAAACTTATTTACTGAATGTCCGTAATACAATTCACAGCATGAGAGAATTTGTGATGAATTCACAACTAGTGATTATCTCTACATGTGCAATTGTGAAGTATTGAAATTGTCCCTAGTCGATGAATTGATAAATACGGACACTATCAATTCTGTTGAGACTAGTATGGGTTATTCTCTAATCAGTTGATTCTCACTGGCTGGTGACATTGGGATGTCCGGAGATAAACATGAATGCTAGTTAAGGGAACTAGTTCATTGGAGTGACTAGCTGTAAAACTTCATATGGTAATCTACATATAGATATGTCAATGAAGTTCTTACTGCAGCTTAAGTACGATGTTCCTTTGACTTGCGGTGTTCAAGTCATCTTGGTCATGAAGACTTATACTTTGACATCTTAAGGAAGCATCTCCAGGGAGGTGTGGACCCAGGATGATTGGGTATAAGCCGACGTGCCCGATGATGTTTGAACAGCCTACAAAGGATTCACCACTCCTTGCGAGGAGATGTATACCCAAGGCCTATCGTCGGATTGTTACTCGAAGCCTCTGGCCAGAGCATCACATGTTCCAAGTATGAATCTCTCAGAAACATGAGAGTAATTAGAATCCGTTGGACGAGAAAGACATTACTTGGGCTAGGTGTGACGTAGTCAGCGTAGTGGGGACTGACACACATAGACCGTGTCCTGAACCAAGTGGGTATAAGATGGTGAAGGGAATGGGGCACGATTCATTAGAGCTGCTGAAGGGTTTCAGAATTATTTCTGAGGTCAACCGTTGATCTTTCGATTAATTGGGGATCATGATGTACTACTAGGTGCCACTCATGATCATTCTATAATTGGTTAATAATAGACGACCAACATAAATCGAAAGCCAATTTAGTCACACGCACTACGAGTAATCCGAGGGATTTAAAACGAGTTGAAAATTAGATTTTCCGATCAAGAGAGATAAGTCGAATCTGAATTTTTCAGAGACGCATCGAAAGCATTAAATGGCTAAGTCTTTTGAAGACTTATTGAACGAATTAAATGAGTTTAATTCGTGAGATCGCGGCTTGGGATTGGCCGGCCAAAGAGGGTCCCCACCCTCTTTGTTTGGTCGGCCACAATAAAAAGGGAGAACCAAATTGTTTGGTTCAAATTTATAAAATAAACCGCGCATGGTTTGTCTTATAAAATTATGGATAAAGAAATTTGTATAAAGAAATTTATATAAAGAAATTTATATAAAGAGATTTATTTTTCATGGAAATTAAAATAAACCTTGGATTGGTTTATTTTATTTTATAAAATCAATAATGGATTGATTTACCATGATAAAGAAATTTATATAAAGAAATTTCTTTCCATAATAAAAGGGGAGACATGGTTGTTTTTATTATAAATTAAGTTATAATAAAACTTGGCATAACGGAATAATTCATAGAAAAATTTATAAGATAAATTTCTCATGAAAAATTTATTCCGTTAAGAGGAGACTTGGCGATTAAGAGGCTACTATATAAAGGTACCAAGGCAAGGCTTGGAAATTAATCCAAGAGATCAAGGATTCTTGCCTAGCCTCTCTCCCTCTCCTTCTCTCCCTCTCCCTCTTCTAGTGCCACCGGCCCTAGAGCCCTCCCCCTTTGCCGTGAGCTTCCACCACCAAGAAGAAGCCGAAGAAGAAGAAGAAGCGGGCGCGACTCCTTCCTTCCTCCCGGAATCTTGATTCCGTTCTTCGTTTGGTGGTTAGTTTTTCATCTCTCTCTTGGTATTCTTGTTGTGCCTTTGGAGAATCTAGTAGTTCTTGTCGGCACGAAACTCGTGGCTTTGCGAAGTCATCCCGAAGAAAACCCGGCGTGGACGCGAATAGAGGCGGAGCTTCCAAGGGACGCTACGGTTGGATCTCGTCCCTTTCTACGAGTTACGCGAGGTATTAAGTAAATTAGTTTACTTTCTGCAAAATTTTAAATGTATGATCATGTCTCCACAACATAAGGTTGCTTGCTAGATACGTGGTTAAAATAATTTGAGAAATTATTTATGCTAAACCTTCCGCTGCACGTAATTAAATTTTAAAATTACGAACCCGTATCCATGTCAACATGCACCCGGTCCCAACAGTGGTATCAGAGCCAGGTTAGTGTTCGACATAATCATATAATTGTTTTACGGAAAATTTTGTCATGATTTCAATTTTGGAAAATTTTCCAATTATGGAAACTTTCCAATTATGGAAACTTTCCAATTATGATAAATTTTAGATTTAGGAATTTCAAAGTTTGGAAATCCTCATGAAATTTCGCAAACTTTTGAAATATCCTAGTTTCTGAAATTTTATGATAATTGTGAAAACTTCCCATTTTTGGAAACTTTCCAATTTTGGAAATTTCCTATTTTATAAATTTTCTAATTTTGGAAATATGTAAGTTTTCTTTGTACCAGAAACTTACAATTATTCTGAAAACCTATTATGAAATCTCGCAATTTTGGGCACTTTCTTTCAAGAAAGTCTAGACAAATTTATGGATTATTAATTGACAATTAAATTTGAATTGGTTTTAAATTATTAACAAAATTCTTTATTTTGGATTAAGCCTCGGGGAGCCGTCCAATTTAAAGTTAGTTGTTGTAATTTAGTTTCCTATTTTGAATAAAATTATCATGTTTAATTTGGTTATGCCTTGGGGAGCGGACCAAATTAGATTTACAATAAATTCCTTTTTTTTGGGTATCTGAGACTCGGGGAGCCACCCAAAGAAAATAATTTGTTGAAATTAATAAATCCATAAATAAAATATGTAATCAAATCTTAGAAATTTTGAGGTGATTCTCAAACGATAATTTCCTTATTTGATTTAAGAGGTGATGCTCTTACATATTGTTGTCTCCAAAATTAATTAGGAAAATGGTTTCCTATAGAGTTTTCTTAAATAAGATTTTCATGAAAATAATATGTGGTTGAATTAAGGGAATCTGTCTCTTAATTTAATAAGATTTGATTTAGAGAAATCAAAGTCTTAAACATATTATTTCCGAAATTGATTATAACAATTTAGGAAATTGTTTCCCAAAACAATTCCTTGAATAAAGTATGAAATTAGAATTAGGAAATCCGGTTCCTAATTCAATTAATGAGACTTGATAAATTAAGTAACATACATACTTTATTAAGGAAATCGTTAGTACATGACATAATTATATGTCATGAATGTGCTTAGAAAAGAAAGGATGAGACCCAAAACCCCTTACAAAATATTAAGGCCAACACCTTCCATTAATATGGTTAGAACCGGAGTTTTGTTTCTCGTTTGGGTTGATAGACACATCCATGTCCGGCTTGAACCTCAACATGTTCAAACCATGGAATTAGTTTATGATTAATATAGTTGGAGTCAGAGGTCAATCCTTAGTTTTGGTTGTTGGACACATCCAAGCCTGACTAAACGGTTGAATGAACTCCAACCATATTAAAACTATTTCTTGATTAATGGGTCAGCCTTAAGCTTGGAGCATCGATTTGTTGTGCCACAGCCAAGGTCGATGTATAGAGAGGTGCAGTTGGGTGCTATGTATATTGTTGCATACTTGTTAATGAGTTAACAGCCCAATGATTTATGCAAACATTCAATTAGTTGATAGCATAAAGTGATAGTTACATATATGTGATATGTAATCGGTATAATTACCTACCTTCATAGCTAAGAATAACTTGATGGTCACAGCCATGGTTGTTCTTATCTATGGTTGGATATCAACCTATTTGGAGGTGTTCCTACGATCTCCCGAATTGATAAAAAGGGTTATTCAATTCGAAAAATAAATAGGATTTAATTAATGTATGTTGATGCATTCTTTATCATTCTTCTCACATAAGCTCAATTTGTATTTCTAAGATAATCACTCGATCATGTCTTCTCTGAATTTGCGTTCCATTTTGGACACCAATAAACTGACCGGGCCAAACTTCATGGACTGGCTTCGAAACCTGAGGATAGTCCTCAAGGCAGAGAAGCTTGCTTATGTCCTTGAAGATCAACTTCCCAACCGTCCTCCAGAAAATGCAACTCCAGACTAGTTAGTGGCCTATTAAAAATATGTGACCGATTCTGAACTTGCGAGTTGGATCATGCTAGCCGCTATGGTACCTGAGCTGCAAAAGCAGCATGAGCATATGGATGCTTATACCATCATCTTCCATCTTCATGAGTTATTTGACGAGCAGGCGAGATCCGAAAGGTTCGAGGTCTCCAGACTCCTCTTCACCTCTAAAATGCAGGAAGGCACTTCTGTCTCACAGTTTGTGTTGAAGATGTTGGGGTACATTGAGCGACTGGGCACACTCGATTTTACAATGGATCATGAATTAAGTATTGACTTAATTCTACATTGTTTGCCCAAAAGTTATTCACAATTTGTGATGAACTATCGGATGAACAAGCTGGAGACTACCATTCCTGAGTTGCTCAACCTGCTGAAGACTGTAGAGCCTTCTGTGAAGCAGGATCAAAAGACGGTACTGTTAGTTGGTTCCTCAAAGAAAGGTTCTAAGAGGAAGGCCAAAGAACAGAATAAGGGAAAGAAGAAAAAGGCCAAAAAGACACCAAAAGGCACTTGCCATCACTGTGGCAAGGAGGGTCATTGGCGAAGAAACTGCAAGGTTTATCTTGAGTCCTTGAAGAAGAAGGCATCCGATGCCCCATCCTCTTCAGGTATCTTCGTTATTGAATATCACTCTATTTCCTCAACCACCTGGGTACTTGATACTGGGTGTAGCTCACATATATGTAATGACATACAGGGGCTAAGGAATAGAAGAAGACTCGTCAAGGGAGAAGCGAATTTGCGAGTTGGAAATGGAGCAAAGATTGCTGCTGTTGCCATCGGAACATATTTGCTAAAGCTCCCTACTGGACGTGTCTTAGAATTGGATAATTGTTATTTTGTTCCTTCGTTAATAAAGAACATTGTATCTATTTCATGTTTGAATGAAAAGGGTTATCATTTAACTTTTAGTAACAATTGTTGTTACGTAACATTAAATGGTGTTCTTTATGGGACCGGAACTTTGTGCAATAGTATCTACACGTTAGATTTATCCAGTGACGTTTTCAATATCGAAGTTAGCAATAAACGTGCTCGAATAGATAATCGAATAGACTCCTATACATGGCATTGTCGTCTTGGCCATGTAAGTAAGAAACGCATGACCAAATTACACCGATGTGGAATTTTGGAATCATTTGAACCCGGTTCATTTGATACATGCGAATCATGCTTGAAAGGCAAGATGACCAAATTACCTTTTCCAGAAAAGGTAATCCAGTGGGAGAATTGCTTGGTCTAATACATACTGATGTATGTGGACCAATGTCAACTCTTGCACAAGGAGGCTATAACTACTTCATTACCTTTATCAATTATCACTCACGATTCGAGTATGTGTTCTTGATGAAACACAAATCTGAAGCTTTTGAGAAATTCAAAGAGTTCAGAAATGAAGTAGAGAAACAGCTTGGCAAAAGCATTAAGATACTTCGATCCGATCGGGGTGGTGAATACTGTTAGTGATATGAGAGAAGTATCCTAAGGCAATCGCTTTATGATGTAAACATTTATATTAATAAATGATAATTCACTATTTGAGTATACATGTTTTGTGTATTTGATTGGGATCTTAAACTCATCTACTGAATGTCCGCAATACAACTCACAGCATAAGAGAATTTGTGATGGGATCACAACTAGTGATTATCTCTAATGTGCAATTGTGAAGTATTGAAATTATCCCTAGTCGATGAATTGATAAAAACGGACACTATCAATTCTGTTGAGACTAGCATGGGTTATTCTCTAATCAGCTGATTTTCACTGGCTGGTGACATTGGGATGTCCGGAGATAAACATGGATGCTAGTTAAGGGAACTAGTTCATTGGAGTGACTAGCTATAAAACTTCATATGGTTATCTATAAAGATATGTCAATGAAGTTCTTACTGCAGCTTAAGTGCGATGTTCCTTTGACTTGCTGTGTTCAAGTCATCTTGGTCATGGAGACTTATACTTTAACATCTTAAGCAAGCATCTCCAAGGAGGTGTGGACCCAGGATGATTGGGTATAAGCCGAAGTGCCCGAAGATGTTTAAACAGCCTACAAAGGATTCACCACTCCTTGCGAGGAGATGTATACCCAGGCCTATCGTCGGATTGTTACTCAAAACCTCTGGCCAGAGTATATCATGTTTAGAGTGCGAGTCTCTTACATGAGAGTAATTAGAAATCCAAAGGACGAGAAAGACACTACTTGGGCTAGGTGTGACGTAGTCAGCCTAGTGGGGACTGACACCATTGACCGTGTCCTGAACCAAGTGGGTATAAGGTGGTGAAGGGAATGGGGCACGATTCATTTGAGCTGCTGAAGGGTTTCAGAATAATTTCTTCTGAGGTCAAACCGTTGATCTTTCGATTAATTGGGGATCATGATGTACTACTAGGTGCCACTCATGATCGTTCTATAATTAGTTAAATTATAGACGGCCAACATAAATCGAAAGCCTATTTAGTCACACGCACTACGAGTAATCCGAGGGATTTAAAACGAGTTGAAAATTGGATTTTCCGATCAAGAGAAATAAGTCGAATCTGAGTTAGTCAGAGCCGCAATGGAAGCTAAAAATGGCTAAGTCTTTTGAAGGCTTTTTGGGCGAATTAAATGAGTTTAATTCGCGGCGATTCGGGTTGGTTTGGCCGGCCAAAGAGGGTGTCAAAACCCCCTTTGGTGGCCGGCCAAATAAGAGGAGAAAACCAATTAATTTTGGTTTAATTAATAAAATAAATCTAGTGCTATTTATTTTATAAATTATGGATAAATAAATTTGTATAAAGAAATTTATATAAATAAAATTTATAGAAATTTATTCTTTTATGGAAGATTAAAATAATCCATGAATTGGTTTATTTTAATTTTATAAAATCAATTATGAATTGATTTTTCCATAATAAAGAAGTTTATAAATTTCTTATAAAAATTTATTCCATAATTTAAAGAGAAGAAGAATTAGTTTTATTATAAATTAGTTTATAATAAAGACTCGGTTTAAACGGAATAATTAATAAGAAAATTTATAAGATAAATTTCTTATAACTAATTCCGTTAAATCCGTTAATTCGGTTTAGAGGGAGACTTAGCAAAGGAGTTGCTACTATATAAAGGAACCAAAGGCTAGCCCTTATTCCGAATTAAGAGATTAATTATTCTCTCCCTCTCTCTCTTAATCTCTTCTCTCTTCTCTTCTTCCCTCTCTTGCCTAGGGCCGGCGCCCACCCTAGAGGATTAGGGCCGGCGCACAAAGGACTCCTTGGAGGAGGCCGTGAGCTTCAAGAAGAAGAAGGAGAACCCGAATACGAAGAAGAAGAAGCGGATAGCGACTCCTCTTTTCTCGGAATTCGATTCCGTTACTTCGTTGGTTAGTTTCCTATCTTTCCTCTCTTGTTCATCTAGTTGAGCCTTCCGAGAATCTAGTAGTTCTCGTCGGCACAAAACTCGTGACTTTGCGAAGTCATCCCGAAGAGAACTCGGCGTGGACGCGAATAGAGGCGGAGCTTCCAAGGGACGCTACGGTTGGATCTCGTCCCTTACTTCGAGTTACGAGAGGTACTTGGTAAATTTGTTTACTTTTCCGCAAAGTTTTATTTTATGATTATGTCAACACAATGTAAGGTTGCATGCTAGATACAAAGTTAAAATAATTTAGGAAATTATTTTATGCAAATTCTTCCGCTGCACGAAAAAATTTTGAATTTTACGAACTCGTATCCTTGTCGACATGCACCCGGTCCCAACAGTGGTATCAAAGCCGGTTAGTGTTCGACTTAATCATATAATTGTTTTGTGGAAAACTTTGTCATGATCTCAATTTCAGAAAAAAATTTTCAATTATGGAAACTTTCAAATTATAATAAATTTTAGAATTAGAAATTTCAAAGTTTGGAAATCCTCATGAAATTTCGCAAACGTTTGAAATTTTCTATTTTCTGAAATTTTATAATAATTTCGAAAACTTCCCATCTTTGGAAACTTTCCAATTTTGGAAAATTTTCTATTTTAGAAATTTTTCAATTTTGGAAATATGTAAGTTTTCTTTATACCGGAAACTTACAATTATTCTGAAAACCTATTTTTGTAATCTCGCAATTTTGGGCACTTTCTTTTAAGAAAGTCTAGACAAATTCATGGACAGTTAATTGACAATTAGATTTGAATTGGTTTTTAAGTTGACAACAAAATTCTTTATTTTGGATTGAGCCTCGGGGAGCCGTCCAATTTAAAGTTAGTTGTTGTAATTTAATTTCCCAATTTTTTAATTGAAATTGTCATGTTTGATTTGGATTGAGCCTCGGGGAGCCGTCCAATTGGATTTACAACCAATTATTTTTCTTTGGGTATCTGAGCCTCGGGGAGCCACCCTTAGAAAACGATTTGTTGTAATTAATTAAATCCATGAATAAAATATGTTTTAAGAGGTGATGCTCTTACATATTGTTGTCTCCAAAATTAATTAGGAAATGGTTTCCTATAGAGTTTTCTTAAATAAGATTTTCATGAAAATAATATGTCGTTGAATTAAGGGAATTGCCTCTTAATTTAATAAGATTTGATTTAGAGAAATCAAAGTCTTAAACATATTATTTCCGAAATTAATTATGACAATTTAGGAAATTGTTTCCCAAAACAATTCCTCTAATATAGTATGAGATTAGAATTAGGAAATCCGGTTCCTAATTTAATTAATGAGACTTGATAACTTAAGTCACATACATACTTTATTAAGGAAATCGTTAGTCATGACATATGTCATGAATGTGCTTAGAAAAGATGAGACCCAAAACCCCTTACAAAATATTAAGGCCTACACCTTCCATTAATATGGTTAGAATCGGAGTTTTGTTTCTCGTTTGGGTTGATGGACACGTCCATGCCCAGCTTGAACCTCAACGTGTTCAAACCATGGAATTAGTTTATGAATAATATAGTTGGAGTCAGAGGTCAATCCTTAGTTTTGGTTGTTGGACACATCCAAGCCTGACTAAACGGTTGAATGAGCTCCAACCATGTTAAAACTATTTCTTGATTAATGGGTCAGCCTTAAGCTTGGAGCATCGATTTGTTGTGCCACAGCCAAGGTCGATGTAAAGAGAGGTGCAATTGGGTGTTATGTATATGATGCATACTTGTTAATGAGTTAGCAACCCAATGATTTATGCAAACATTCAATTAGTTGATAGCATAATGTGATAGTTGCATATATGTGATATGTAATCGGTATAATTACCTACCTTCATAGCTAAGAATGACTTGATGGCCACAGCCATGGTTGTTCTTATCTATGATTGGATATCAACCTATTTGGAGATGTTCCTACGATCTCCCGAATTGATAAAAAGGGTTATTCAATTTGAAAAATAAATAGGATTTTATTAATGTATGTTGATACATTCTTTAATCAATCTTCTCACATAAACTCAATTTGTATTTCTAGGTTAATCACTCGATCATGTCTTCTCTGAATTTGCGTTCCATTTTGGACACCAATAAACTGACTGAGCCGAACTTCATGGACTGGCTTTGAAACCTAAGGATAGTCCTCAAGGCGGAAAAACTTACTTATGTCATTGAAAATCAACTTCCCAACCATCCTCCAGAGAATGCAACTCCAGACCAATTGTTGGCCTATCAGAAACATATGACCGATTCTGAAATGGCGGGTTGCATCATGCTAGCATCTATGGTACCTGAGCTGCAAAAGCAGCATGAGCATATGGATGCTTATACCATCATCTTCCATCTTCATGAGTTATTTGAAGAGCAGGCGAGATCCGAAAGGTTCGAGGTCTCCAGACTCCTCTTCACCTCAAAGATGCAGGAAGGCACTTCTGCCTCACAATTCGTGTTAAAGATGTTGGGGTACATTGAGCGACTGGGCACACTTGGCTTTGCAATGGATCATGAACTAAGTATTGACTTAATTCTGAATTGTCTGTCCAAAAGTTGTTCACAATTTGTGATGAACTATCGGATGAACAAGCTGGAGACTACCATTCCTGAGTTAATCAACATGCTGAAGGCTGTTGAGCCCGCTGTGAAGCAGGATCAAAAGGTGGTACTGTTAGTTGGTTCCTCAAAGAAAGGTTCTAAGAGGAAGGCCAAAGAACAAAATAAAGGGAAGAAGAAAAAGGCCAAGAAGACTGAAAAGAAACCAAAAGGAACTTGCCATTATTGTGGCAAGGAGGGTCACTGGCGAAGAAACTGCAAGGCTTATCTTGAGTCCTTGAAGAATAAGGCATCCGATGCCCCTTCCTCTTCAGGTATCTTCGTTATTGAATGTCACTCTATTTCCTCAAATACCNAACTGTGAGTAACTTTTGGGCAAACAATGCAGAATTAAGTCAATACTTAGTTCATGATCCATTGCAAATCTGAGTGTGCCTAGTCGCTCAATGTACCCCAACATCTTCAACACAAACTGTGAAATAGAAGTGTCTTCCTGCATCTTAGAGGTGAAGAGGAGTCTGGAGACCTCAAACCTTTCGGATCTCGCCTGCTCGTCAAACAACTCATGAAGATGGAAGACGATGGTATGAGCATCCATATGCTCATGCTGCTTTTGTAGCTCAGGTACCATAGCGGTCAGCATGATGCAACTCGCAAGTTCAGAATCGGCCACATGTTTCTGATAGACCACTAACTGGTCTGGAGTTGCATCTTCAGGAGGATGGTTGGGAAGTTGTTCTTCAAGGACATAAGCAAGCTTTTTTGCCTTGAGGACTATCCTCAGGTTTTGAAGCCAGTCCATGAAGTTTGGCCCAGTCAGCTTATTGGTGTCCAAAATGGAACGCAAATTCAGAGAAGACATGATCAGGTGATTATCCTAGAAATACAAATTGAGGTTATGTGATGAGAATGATAAAGAATGCATCAATATACATTAATTAAATCCTATTTATTTTTTGAATTGAATAACCCTTTTTATCAATTCGGGAGATCGTAGGAACATCTCCAAATAGGTTGATATCCAACCATAGACAAGAACAACCATGGCTAGAGTCCATCAAGTTATCTTAGCTATGAAGGTAGGTAATTATACCAATTACATATTATACATATGTAACTATCACATTGTGCTATCAACTAATTGAATATTTGCATAAATCATTGGGTTGTTAACTCATTAACAAGTATGCAACAATATACATAGCACCCAACTGCACCTCTCTTTACATCGACCTTGGCTGTGGCACAACAAATCGATGCTCCAAGCTTAAGGCTGACCCATTAATCAAGAAATACTTTTAATATGGTTGGAGCTCATTCAACCGTTTAGTCAGGCTTGGATGTGTCCAACAACCAAAACTAAGGATTGACTTCTAACTCCAACTATATTAATCATAAACTAATTCCATGGTTTGAACATGTTAAGGTTCAAGCCGGGCATGGATGTGTCCATCAACCCAAACGAGAAACAAAACTCCGGTTCTAACCATATTAATGGAAGGTGTTGGCCTTAATATTTTGTAAGGGGTTTTGGGTCTCATCCCTTTCTTTTATGCACATTCATGACATATAATTATGTCATGTTCTAACGATTTCCTTAATAAAGTATGTATGTGACTTAATTTATCAAGTCTCATTAATTGAATTAGGAACCAGATTTCCTAATTCAAATTTCATACTTTATTCAAGGAATTGTTTTGGGAAACAATTTCCTGAATTATCATAATCAATTTCGGAAATAATATGTGTAACACCCCTTTTTTTTTCTTTTTTCCTAAAGCGGCGTTACGTTAACATACTTAGGGCATGTAGACCTCATAATGCAGCGGAAACTTTTAAACTTACTCCTACATGCACTTACTACCATTCCTAGCATCATAACATGGAAACTTGACATATTAACTTTATACTTAGCATCATATCATGTCATACTTAGCATCATGTCATACTTAGCATCATATCATGTCATACTTTAGCATCATGTCATAGAGTCACATTCAAGTACTTAATAGTAAAGGTAGAGTTCTATCATAAGACGAGCAACCATATTGCTCCTTGACCAAGTCACTATCACACACATTCTTGGATGCCCTCCTGCTGCTTCCTTACTGTCCCCTTGCGTGATCTGCGGTATAAGGAGATAAGACTATAAGCACACAGGCTTAGTAAGACTCTTTCCTACTCACTAAAACCATTCATCATTCATTCATGAGCACATAAGCCATTACATACTTAGTGCTTTACTTAGAAACATAAGCCTTTTCATCACTTAGCATACATTCGTCACGGCATAAACATAACATAATCATCTTCATAGCATAGCATAAACATAACCATAAACCTTCATGGCATGGCACAATACTTGGCGTAGACATAAACATCGTAACATTCATAGCATGGCATAGTGCTTGGCATAGACATAGACATAGCAAACATAACTTCATAAACATTCTTAGCACGAACCTAAATAAAATCATGGCGTCCTATCTCAGTATAACATCGTTAAAACATGGCATCATAAATTGGTATGGACATCATTAAAATCATGACATTCTAACTTAGCATAAACATAATTAAATCATGGCATTCTAAACTAGCATGAACATAAATCCAATCATGACATTCTATCTTAGCATAAACATAATTAAATCATGGCATCCTAAACTAGCATGAACATAAATCAAATCATGGCATTCTAACTTAGCATAAACATAATTAAATCATGACATCCTAAACTAACATGAACAAAGATAAATCATGGCATTCTAAATTAGCATAAACACAATCAAATCATGACATCATATAGTAACATGAGCATAAACAAAATCATTTGCATAAACGTATCTTGCATAAACTTACCATGCATAAACTTACTTTGCATAATATTCTTATCATAATTATAATGCATAACATGGATGGATGCATGAGGCAATTGTATATATATAAGGATGCTTAACCTTTTAAAACATACTTTTAATGCTTAAACATATTCATCATATCATTGGGCCCTGGCTTGTACCACATACATACATCATAAGCGCGCATCCCTAAGTAAATACGAGGTAGCTAGCCTCGACCTACTAGGGTAAGGACAGCATAGTCGGTAGTCCCTGAACTGAGGCGTTCTTAAGGTGCCCATCCCTGTTGCACAACTACGGTAGTGCCAGAACCGTGGACAGCATAGTCGGTAGTCCAGAACCGGGGCGTTCTTAAGGTGCCCATCCCTTGGACCCATACTTCGGTCCGGTACAAGCCCATCCATAAAGTAAAATACTTTACATGCTTCATCATTCATAAGACATTCATGGCATCTTTAACATAACATAACTTGTTACGGCTCGGCCCGTCTACCGGCCCATTTACCGGTCCTCACGACCGTCGTACCGTCAACCATCGACCGTGTCGTTTAGCATATTTATGCCTTAAAGACATAAGCATCATCTTTCATTCATAACATGGCATAGGTACCCATTATTCATAAACATGGCATACATACATATCATTCATAAGTCATGGCATTCATACATATCATTCATAAGACATGGCATTCATACATATCATTCATAAATCATGGCATACATACCTATCATTCATAAGACATGGCATTCATACATATCATTCATAAACATGGCATACCTACATATCATTCATAAACATGGCACATGTCTTAAACATTCATGACCTAATCATATAAATCTTGACATATAACTAATGGTTTGGTTAGCATGAAACTCTTCCATTTTACTTAAGGACCCTTTGATCCCATACTTAAGGCCAACCCTAATCCTTTAGCCCTAATTCTATTCTTGGTCGAAACTTCAAGGCCATGGGGGTATGGGAAAAATTCCATTAAACCCCAATACCATTGCTTAAACACCAATCATACCTTACCATAGGGCCATTGGGACCCTTACTTGGAATAAGTCCCAACTTTTCCCCCCTTTAGGGTACTTGGCCGAAACCCATGGGGTCTCTAGGCATGTGGAACATTCACATAAACACCCTCCATCTCCTTAATATCATGATAAAACATAAAACATACACTTGAGGTTTTAAACCCAACCCTACACAAGGGTTCTTGTTGTTGGCCGAAACCCTAGGGTATCCTAGGGTACTCCAAAAATTCCCAGAAATTATACTCAATCTCTAAACATCATCAGGGAACATTAAATATCATTATAAAGATTTTTAGCATCATTATGGACCCTAAAACCTTGTGGCCGAAACCCATAGAGTCTCTAGGGTATTGATGTTGTTTATTTCATGTTGGCTGAAACCCTAGGGTGTCCTAGGGTACTCCAAAAATTCTCAAAAATTGTATTTAATCCCTAGACATCATAAGAGTTCATTAAACATCATTATCAATATTTTTATCACCATTAAGAACCCTAAATCCTAGTGGTCGAAACCCATAGGGTCTCTAGGGTACTTGGTTTTGTCTCTTTCAACATAAGGGTACTTAGGGTACCCCAAAAATTCCCAAAAATTCCATTTATCTTCTAAAAATCATAAGGGAATATTAAAAAACATTATAAAGATTTTTGGCATAATTATAGACCCCTAAAACATTGTGGCCGAAACCCTTGACCTTGGGTTCTTGGGTTTTTTCTTCTTTTCAACATCAAATCCAAAACCCCCAATATATCATGCTAAAAATTGTGGAAATCATAAGAAACTATTATACCACAGGTGAGGGAGTCTTACCTTGGGTTTTTTGATTTTTCGAACCTTGAAAGGGAAGAAGATTGCAAAATCCTTGGATCCTTGCCTCCTTGTCCTTGTATCCTTGGGAAACACCCTTAGATCTTGGAGATAAGACCTCTTGTGGAGCTTTTCCAAGGGGAAACCCTTCCTTGGGTATTCGGCTAGGATGAGGGGAGGAAGAGTTTCGAAAATGCAAGGAAATGGGAAGAAGAGGTAACTCCCAAACCCCCTATTTATCATCCATTAAGGAGGCAAATGAAGAGTCTCTCCATGACCCTTCATCTTCTTCTATGCCTTAACCCATATCCACTTCATTCCCTCCTAACAATACCTTGCTAGGTGAGTTGGTTAGTGCATACATGGTTGTACAAGAGGTCCAAGGTTCAATCCTTGGCTCATGCACCTTTATTTTTATTTTATTTTTATTTCATTTATTTTATTATTTTTATTTTTCCTAAATTCCGAAAATCCCCCTAAATCACCCATAATTGTGCTAATATTCCTAAATAAAATTCTTTTATTTTATATTAATTTTACTTAATTAATACCCATTTTTGGAGCCCATTTAAAGCTCATTAGTACCTAATTTCTCCATTAAACAAGGAAAATTAGGCTAAGACTTACCCGTAATCATGCTAATATGCCTAATTAAATCCTATTTATATTTATACTAATTATTACCTAAATCCACCTATAATTAGGGTACCAAAAAAGCTCACATAAGGCTCATTAATACTTAGTTTTCTCAATTTAAATGAGAAAACATGGATTTTCTAGGCCAAAGTTCGTATTAATACATCTAGGTTCCTCAGAAAATTATCTAAACATGCTTAATATTTTAAGAAAATATTAAGAGAATTTTCCGGGTCGTTACAATATGTTTAAGACTTTGATTTCTCTAAATCAAATCTTATTAAATTAAGAGACAGATTCCCTTAATTCAATCACATATTATTTTCATGAAAATCTTATTTAAGGAAATATACTCTATAGAAAATAATTTTCCTAATTAATTTTGGAGACAATAATATGTAAGAGCATCACCTCATAAATCAAATAAGAAAATTATCATTTTAGAATCACCATAAAAATCTCCAAGATTTGATCACATATTTTATTTATGGAAAATTAATATCAATAACTTAATTTGGATGGCTCCCCGAGGCTCAATCCAAATTAAACATTTGACAATTTAAATTCAATTTAGGAAATTTAATTATAACAACTAACTTTAAATTGGACGGCTTCCTGAGGCTCAATCTAAAATAAAAAATTTTGTAAATAATTTAATTTCTAATTATAAATTTAAATGTCAATTAATATTCCCATAATTTGTCTAGACTTTCTTGAAAGAAAGTGCCCAAAATTGTGAGCTTTCCATAAATGGAAAGTTTCCAAAAATAAAAGGTTTTCAGAATAATTGTAAGTTTCTGGTACTAAAGAAAACTTATGTTTTTAAAAAATTAGAAAATTTCCAAAATAGGAAATTTCCAAAATTGGAAAGTTTCCAAAAATGGAAAGTTTTCACAATTATCATAAAATTTCAGAAACAGAGATATTTCAAAAGTTTGCGAAATTTCATGAGGATTTCCAAACTTTGAAATTCCTAAATCGAAATTTTACCATAATTGGAAAGTTTTCATAATTGAAAATTTTTCAAAATTGAGATCATGATAAAGCTTTCCGCAAAACAATTATATGATTATGTCGAACACAAACCTCGGCTCTGATACCACTGTTGGGATCGGGTGCATGTTGACATGGATGCGGGTTCATAATTTCAAAATTAATTACGTGCAGCGAAAGGTTTAGCATAAATAATTTCTCTAAATCATTTAACCACACATCTAAGCATGCAAGTTTATCTTGTGTAGACATGATCATATATTTAAAATTTTGCGGAAACGTAAACTAATTTACGTATTACCTCGCGTAACACGAAGGAAGGGACGAGATCCAACCGTAAGCGTCCCTTGGAAGCTCCGCCTCTATTCGCGTCCACACCGAGTATCTTCGGGATGACTTCGCAAGGCCACGAGTTTCGTGTTCTCGAGAACTACTAGATTCTTCGAGAACACTATGAGAAAAACCAAGAGAGAAGTCGGAAGATTAACCACAAAAGGATGGCCGGAATCAAAATTCCGGCGAAGCAAAAGAAGAGGCTTGCGGCAAAAAGGATCCTTGCGGCAAACTCTAATTCCGGCAGCACCTTCTTCTGGCCAAAAGATGGTCGGAGCTTCCTTCTCTGGCAGCAGGTGGTGGTCGGTAGGGAAAGGGCAGGGCGGCCGGCTGGTGCTCCTTCTTGGGGCTGGTTGGCGCACGGCAAGAAGGGGAGAAGAGAAGGAGTGAAAGAGAGGGAGAGAGCTTATGCCTTCATCTCTATAATTCACACCCAAGCCTTGCCTTGAGTCCTATATAGTGGCCTCTCAACCATCATGTCTCTCAAATATGGAATAACTTATTCCATCATGCCAAGTTTAATTTTATATCATGGTTAAAATCATATTTTAATTCATGATAATAATCTTCTCTCCTATGGAATAAATTTCCTTATCATGGTAAATTAATCCATGATTGATTTTATAAAATAAACCAATCCATGGTTCATTTTAATTTCCATGAAAAATAAACCAAACCTTGGTTTATTATATAAAAATTTATATCATCCATAATTTTATAAAACAAACCACACTTGGTTTATTTTATAAATTGAACCCAAAACTTGGTTCTCTCCCTTTGTTGTGGTCGGCCAAGCAAAGAGGATGGAGGCCCTCTTTGGCCGGCCCATCCATGCCAAGCCCCAATGAATTAAACTTATTTAATTCATCTATTAAGTCTTCAAAAGACTTAGTCATTTTACGCTTCCGATGCATCTCTAAAAAATTCAGATTCGACTTATCGTTTGGCTTAACCAAACTTAATCTCTCTTGATTGGAAAATCTAATTTTCAACTCGTTTTAAATCCCTCGGATTACTCATAGTGCGTGTGACTAAATAGGCTTTCAATTTATGTTGGCTGTCTATAATTAATCAATTATAGAACGATCATGAGTGGCACCTAGTAGTACATCATGATCCCCAATTAATCGAAAGATCAACGGTTGACCTCAGAAACAATTCTGAAACCCTTCAGCAGCTATAATGAATCGTGCCCCATTCCTTTCACCATCTTATACCCACTTGGTACAGGATATGGTCTATGTGTGTCAGTCCCCAGTAGGCTGACTACATCACACCTAGCCCAAGTAACGTTTTCTCGTCCTACGGATTCTAATTACTCTCATGTATTTAAGAGATTCATACTCTGAACATGTCATGCTCTGGCCAGAGGCTTCGAGTAACAATTCGACGATAGGCCTGGGTATACATCTCCTCGCAATGAGTGGTGAATCCTTTGTAGGATGTTCAAACATCTTTGGGCACTTCGGCTTATACCCAATCATCCTGGGTCCACACCTCCTTGGAGATGCTTGCTTAAGATGTCAAAGTATAAGTCTCCGTGACCAAGATGACTTGAACACCGCAAGTCAAAGGAACATCGCACTTAAGCTGCAGTAAGAACTTCACTAACATATTTATATGTAGACTACTATATGAAGTTTTACAGCCAGTCACTCCAATGAACTAGTTCCCTTAACTAGCATTCATATTTATCTCCGGACATCTCAATGTCACCAGCCAGTGAGAATCAGCTGATTAGAGAATAACCCATGCTAGTCTCAACAGAATTGATAGTGTCCGTATTTATCAATTCATCGACTAGGGACAATTTCAATACTTCACAATTGCACATGTAGAGATATCACTAGTTGTGAATTCATCACAAATTCTCTCATGCTGTGAATTGTATTGCGGACATTCAGTAAATGAGTTTAAGATCTCAATCAAATACACAAACATGTATACTCAAATAGTGAATATTTATTTATTAGAATAAATGATTACAATCATAAGGCGATTGCCTTAGGACACTTCTCTCATATCACTAACACAATGGGGCCTCGGGTTCATTGGTGGTGGGAGACTTCCCAACCTTTGAATCTTGCTTGGAAGGTAAGATGACCAAAAGGCCTTTCAATGCTAAGGGGTATAGGGCTAAAAGATATATTAGAATTTGTTCATTCTGATTTGTGTGGTCCTATGCCTATCCAGGATAGAGGTAGCTTTGAATACTTCGTCAGTCGAATATTCAAAGGTATGGATACGTTTGCTTGATAGCCACAAGCCTGAATACTTTGATCTGTTCAAAGAATTTTAGGCTAATGTGGAGAAACATCAAAGTAAAAGTATCAAGACACTACGATCATATCATAGTGATGAGTACCTCTTGGGAGAATTTAGGACTTACTAATCAGAGATTGGGATCCAATTCCAATTGACTGCACCTGGTACGCCCCAATGGAACGGTGCAACAGAGCTAAGGAAAAAGGTTCTTATGGAAATGGTTAGGACAATGATGAGCTGCTCCGAGTTGCCGGATTCATTCTGGGGATATACTCTGGAGATGACAGTGTATATACTTGATACCATCTAGGTTAGTGCCTTCTACTCCCGTAGATGTGTGGAATGGGCGAAAGCCAAGTCTAAGACATATTCGAACATGGGATAGCTCACACATGTGCTGAGAGGGGATACTAATAAGTTGAAATCTTGTGCGCTTGTTTGTAAGGTATCCTAGAGGAACAAAAGGTGGTTCTATAGTCCTAAGGATCAGAGGGTAATCGTTGGGACAAATACCCGATTCTTAGAAGAGGACTATGTGATGAACCACAAGCCCATGAGTAGACTAGTTCTTGAAGAATTAATTGTTGGGGGCAATCGACCCTGAGATGATCTGGAGGATCATGATATTTTGATGTGTGGGCAATATGGTTATTTTAGGATTTGTGTTGTTCTCATATGTGTACATGAGTGTGCAGGTGTACAGGTACACATGGACTTGGTTGATGTCTTCAGGTGAAGGATGGCATGGAGGCAAGCTAGAGGTTTACATGTGCATCCGAGGGACCGTTGGATAGCAGAGATGATGAGCTGAGGGACGTGGACTTCGAGGCGTACGTGATGGGTGGCATGGAGGCAAGCTGGAGGCTTGTGTACGCATCCGAGGGATGAGGGCCAATGATGAAGAGGGCGTGAAGGCAACAGTCAAGACTGCTGGTGAAGAGTCAACTGAGTTGTAAGGGTCTGAGTATGAGTGTATGTACTCAGGGGCTAAGCCGGGAGGGTTTGAGTGCGGAGAGACTTGTACTCGGGAGTAAAACCCTAGGCTTAGGTGTGTACCAGTCGACTGCCCTGGGGGCAGTCGACTGGTGTTGACTGGAACAGCCTGGCAGATTTGAACGTTGTACTGTAACGGTCGAATCTGAGTGGGTCTAGTCGATTGCCCCAGGGGCAGTTGACTAGTAGCAGCTATTTTAGATTCGAGCCCTATTTAAAGGGGCTCGTTTCCTACTAACTCGCTTGACGAAACTCGCTTGGGTAAAGTGAGTTAGTAGACTATTGTGATCAGAGGGCTTCCAAGGTGTTGTGGCGAGGTTTCTCCACCCACAAGGAGTGTCAGATCTAGCCGGAGGTTATCCGGGGTTGATCCACCGACGGATTCATGGATTAGTCACCCGACCGGGGTGGATACCAAGTAAATCAAGGTGTTAGCAGTGTTTTATTTCTTATTTACTTTGTATATTATTGTTTCCGCTGCGCTAACGACTTTGTAGAGATCAAACGACGAAAAAGTGCTATTCACCCTCCCCCTCTAGCACGCCAAAGACAATCCTTCAGTTGGTATCAGAGCTAGCACCGCTCTTGATTGGAATAACCGCCAAGAGAGCAAAGCAAAGCTAGAGGGAATGATGGAAGACAAACTTGGAGAAGATATAAACTCACCACCACCATACAAGCATGAAGATATTGATTATTAGAAAGCTAGAATGAAGATGTGGCTCGGCATGGATTGGGAGTGTGTAATGGTGATAGAAGAGCCATTCGAGACTCCTAGAGACAAGCATGGAAAGAAGCTCCTGCCTAGGTATTAGACCAAGGAGCAACAAGAACAAGCAAGGGCAAATGAAAAGGTAGTCAATATCATGGTTAATATTTTGCCTACTAACATTTTGGGCGATGTAGGAGATTATAAAAATGCCTATGAGTTATGGATAAAATTGGAAGAAGTACATAGGAACCCAACAAAAGAAAAGCCCAAAGAGATAAGCTCAAGTGTCCAAGAAGACCAAAGAGAAGAGGAATTATCAAGTTATGTAGAGGAATCAAGTGAAAAAGGATCGACCTCATCCGAAGAAGAAGAACAAGTATCAATATCAAGGATTGAGGGGGAGGAGAGACCCTCATCCACGCAAGAGCAAGAGAAGACTTCCACCTCCACCAAAGCTAAGTCAAAAGAGCATATCGTATGCTTTGGTTGCAATAAAAAGGGGCACTACAAGGATAAGTGCCCACTAGGTAAAAAGTAGGTAATTTCTAAATCCAAATCCATTCAATTTAAGTCTAATGTGGGTTGTAGGAATGAGGAAGCTCAAAACAAAAGAAGGAGAATTCGATGCTTCACATGCGGGGAGCTCAGGCATTATCATACAAAATGTCCAAGTAGTGGAGAGCTCAAGAAGATGGAGCACCTTAGGAAATGGGAGAAAGAAGAAAGGAAGAGAAGCACTCATCAAGGGGGAGCCCCAAGAGTAAGGGAGGTAACCTCTAACTCTACTCATGCTTCAAATTCTTCCATGATTGCTCAAAATGTTTGTATGAATGATAGAATTGATAACAATTGCTTGCCCATGCGGGTTTTTGATTTTAAATATCATGATAGGAATAGAAACAATTTTGTATGCCAAAACACCGAACATTCTATGATGCATGATAAATCTAGGAACTCTAGGAATAAGGACCAAGGCATAAATTCTAAGAAAGGGAGAAATATGCCTAGAAAAATAGGAAGATCTAGAAATGATCAAATTAGGTCTAGTGATCCTAAGGGTAGGGAGTTAGAAAAGGAAAATCAAGTTTTAAGAGCAAAACTTGATCAATTAGAAAGAAACCTAGGAAGAGGCATTCAAGGGTCCAAGAGATTGAACATGATATCAAAGGGCCAAAATCATAGGAATGGTAGGCCGGGTTTAGGCTACCATTCTAGGAGGGCTAATGTTGATAAAGTATCATATTCAAGAATGCCCTATAACTATGGTAGAGAGAAAGTCAAAAATGGCAAAGAAAAACCGTTTAAAGGAAAAGAAAAGAAGTTGACCAAGGAAAAAGTCTATAAGGTTAAAAGAGTAATAGTGGAAGGTCAAGAAGCACCGGAGAAGCACCGGTGTGGTCTTGCCTTTGTAGAAGAGTTGCCTAGAGAGGTAACTAGGGCTAGGAGCTCAAGGGAGAGCTCTAAAAGCCAAAATGGGTTCCATAGTAAATGGATCTCAGGTGGTTTCCTTCTAGGAGATTGAAGAAGACCATAGGGTGTGCCAAGAGGGTTAAAAGGCAAAGGTTTGTCTTAATCCTAGAGAATTGGCACACTAAAGGGAGAATTATGGAATAAAAATAAAGAAATTGGGATTTTAATGGAGAAATTGGTTTTAATGCCCAACTACCATATAAATTGATGCTAAGAATGAATTATGACCGAGTATGGGAAGAAGCATCAAGGTAAGGTCAAAATTAGAACTTTTGGGAAAGGCTTCATGATACATTTTAAAGAAACTTGAAGTTTGTACCAATCATGGAATTCGGGATAATTTTGTTTGAAATTATATTTTTCCCAAATAGACCTAGGATCCACAAATTCATCCATGAAATTTCATAATTTTTGAAATTAGTTAGGCATTTCTGAAGTTTGGACTGAAAATCTGAAATTCAGAATATCAGACACCAGTCGACTGGCTGGAGGCCAGTCGACTGGCAAAACCCACCGAATGTAATTACACTCTGGCCCAGTCGACTGCCCCAGGGGGCAGTCTACTGGTGTGCGGGTTTTATAAAAGGAAAGGGCGCGTCGGGGGAAAGCCAAACTCTAGGGTTTTGGCGATTTCCCGGCGATCATCACCTCTCTCGAGCTCCTTCTTCGATCTTAGGTCCTTTCAAGCCCTAAAATCAGTCTCCAAGGCCTCCTCTAACTTCGATCTACCTCTAGGGTTGGTGGAAAACCCCTCTTCTCAAGCCATTTTCTCAAAACCAACAACATGAAAAGATTAGCAAAGAGGTATGATGATTTAAGGTTTATTTCTCCATTTAGACTTTGTATTGATACTAATATGATGTTTTGTGTATGTTTTCTTTGATATTTTCTCTTTTGGGGGGTATCTTGGTATGCATGCATGTGTTTGGTATATTAGGGTTGTGTCTAAGAGGTCTAGGGGTGAAGGTTCATCCCGACCAAGTCCACAAGCTCCAGAAGAGTCAATATTTAGGAGCTAAGAGTGTAAAAAGAGGTTCGAGGAGAATGAGTTTGTTCCATTGCCTTGTCGATATCTTAACAAAACCTATTTCGAAGAGAAAGTGCCACAAATTATTGAGATGGTGACTCACTTTGACATAGAACAATTGGTATACTGCCAACATGACATTAACATTGATCTATGCAAATTTGACTTGTATTGATTCAGAAAATAATATTTATGAATCAAAAGTAGCCGACGTTACCATTCCCATCACAGCCATGATTCTAGCCAGTTTCTTAGAGTGTTGGGCATCAAACAATGTCAACACCTATTTTCCCAATGTCATTGAGCCGCTTGAGTTTCTAAACATCACCATTGATCATATTCATCTGCACTATTTTAGAAGACATAGGCATGAATCTGAGCGCACCTTTGATGCAAAGCCCATGAGTCGATTTAGCCATGTTCTGTATAAGATTGTTGTAGAGTGTATCCTACCCATTGTTACTAAGGGGAGGGCAAGGATTCGATTGCCTCACTTAGTGATGATGTATGCTTTTGAGAGACGGTTAGACATAGATGTGTTGTTGCATGTATTTGCCTCCATTTGTCACTTTTCCCAGAGTGTTAATGGGAAAATCTATATGCCTTTCTGCCATATGTTAACTGAGTTTTTCTAGTTACAATTTGACATTCGTGTCACCAGTGGTCAGGTCAGGCACCTATCCAAGGACTATGACCAGATTGGCACACGCCAATTGTCCTTGGCAGGTATTGAGTGTAGACAGGGGGCATTTGTTTGGAGGGAGCGCCCGGAGGCCGCTGACGCAGATGAGGAGCCTGGCGAGCTGGTCACACGTGCAGAGTTTACCCAGCTCCAGGTGGATGTTCATGGGCTCCGGGAGGATGTACACGTCATCCGCGAGGACATTCACGGATGCCAGTGTCTGAGCAGAGGATCGTGCGGCAGTTCAACGGATGACTAGTCGCCAGGATGATATGTACGAGATGATGCAGCAGTGGCATCTCGCTTTTCAGGGTCCTCCTGCTCCTCCTCCTCCTCCTCCAGGCGGTGACGACCACATGCTCTTCTAACCAGTGGATGCGGCTTTTGAGAGGGATTCTAGTGTTGAGAGTGTTCTGTTCTGATGTTTTATTATACCTCTCAAACACTTTCTATTTTAATGTTTGTATTTATTTGGATGACTTCCGGCCTGTTTGACCCTAGGTACTCTCGTGATGATTATCTCTTGATAGATCCTATGACTCTATGTATTATACATTTTCCTTTATGATTATCTTATTAAGATCTTGTCTTGTTTTGATAATGTTTTTGATAGGTAACTAAGTGCTAACATATTGCTCACACATTTTGGTTCAAATTATGCTTGTTGTATATGTGTTCATGATATGATTTTGAAACTTTATATTGTTATCTCATCTAATATGGTTTGAGTGGAAATCAAATAATGATTTCATATATAGAAGGGATGATCAATTGAACTCAAACGTAAAAGAGGGGGAGTTATTATCAAAATGAAAATATCTGTCTGAAAGAGGGAGTTTGGGAATCATTTTAAATATCAAGAAGAAGCGATAAAAGGTGGCAAACATAGGATACCATGATTAGAAGTCAATATTGATACAAAATTGCCACTAATTGAGAAGTTTTGGATTTGTACCAAAAGTCAAGCACGGTTGATGTTTTTCATGAACCAAATTTTTCTAGGGTAGGGAATACCTTGACAATCGCGCTTGCAAAGTTTCACATTTTTCCAGATTTTCTGGAAATTTTTATTCATTTTTGAATTTCGGCTGAAATTCTAAAACCTGTCGTATCAGTCGACTGCCCTGGGGGCAGTCGACTGGTAGTGTGGGCAGAATGGGTTTTGTGATTTCTGAGAGATTTTTCAGAAATCTGGTTAAGTTATATTTGGCACCAAGGGTAAGGTTGCTGGGGGCAATCTTTTGATGGTGTCAAAGGGGGAGAACTTGGGTGTTAAGTTAGGTTTGGGTTGAAACTTAACTTAGATTTGGTGATAAAACTTTAGAGTTAAGTTGGGAGAACATAACTTAGGATTAGCAATAAGAATTGAAATTTGGGAGAAAGCATAGGATAAGGGGGAGTTTGCCTCTTGTGTGTTATGCTTGAATTTCAATTGCTTTTGCTATTGTTATTGCTATATATTTACCTAACTTAACATATTGTCACATATCAAAAAGGAGGAGATTGTTGGGGCAATCGACCCTGAAATGATCTGGAGGATCATGATATTTTGATGTGTGGGCAATATAGTTAAGTTAGGATTTGTGTTGTTCTCATATGTGTACATGAGTGTGCAGGTGTATAGGTACACATGGACTTGGTTGATGTTTTCAGGTGAAGGATGGCATGGAGGCAAGCTATAGGTTTGCATGCGCATCCGAGAGACCGTTGGATAGCAGAGATGATGAGCCGAGGGACGCGGACTTCGAGGCATACGTGAAGGGTGGCATAGAGGCAAGCTGGAGGCTTGTGTGCGCATCCGAGGGACGAGGGCCAAAGATGAAGAGGGTGTGAAGGCAACAGTTAAGACTGCTGGTGAAGAGTCAACTGAGTTGTAAGTGTCTGAGTATGAGTGTATGTACTCAGGGGCTAAGCCGGGAGGGTTTGAGTGCGGAGAGACTTATACTCGGGAGTAAAACCCTAGGCTTAGGTGTGTACCAGTCGACTGACTGGAACAGCCTGGCAGATTTGAACGTTGTACTATAACGGTCGAATTGAGTGGGACCAGTCGACTGCCCCAGGGGCAGTCGACTGGTAGCGGCTGTTTCAGATTCGAGCCCTATTTAAAGGGGCTCGTTTCCTACTAACTCGCTTGACGAAACTCACTTGGGTAAAGTGAGTTAGTAGTCTATTATGATCAGAGGGCTTCCAAGGTGTTGTGGTGAGGTTTCTCCACCCACAAGAGTGACAGATCTAGCCGGAGGTTATCCGGGGGTTGATCCGCCGACGGATTCTTGGATTAGTCACCCGACCGGGGAGGATACCAAGTAAATCAAGGTGTTAGCAGTGTTTTATTTCTTATTTACTTTGCATATTATTGTTTCCACTGTGCTAACGACTTTGTAGAGATCAAACGACGAAAAAGTGTTATTCACCCCCCCTCTAGCACGCCAAAGACGATCATTCATTAATAGGGGACGCTCCTACCTTAGTACCAACTGTACAAGAAGATATACCACAAGTTACTGCACCGCGTGTCGCAGAAGATACATAGGTGGAACCTCGTCGTAGTGGGAGAGTTGTTAGTCAACCAGAAGGATTCATGATCTTGGGAGAGTCTTTAGACTCGGTCCTTCCTTGCTGACCACGAATCAAGATCCCTGGACCTATGACGAGGAACATCCGCTTTGAAGAGATAATCCAGTCATATAGATTTGTTCAAAAGACGGATGAGAATTGTGTATGTAAGAAATGTGACAAAAATGTAGTGGTATTCTTGAACTATATGTTGATAATATTTTGTTGCTTGGCAACAATGACAAAGTATTATCAGACGTAAGGGTATGGTTGCCCAAACAGTTGATATGAAGGACTTGGGGTAAGACACTTCCATGGGGATCAAAGATCTAAGGGATCTCTAGACAAGGATGATGTGCTTATCCCAAGCTTCATACAAAACATTGTCCTATCTCGTTTTAGTATGGAAACCTCCAAGAAATGATTTGTACTTTTCAGCTGTGGAGCTACTCTATCTATGGAGATATGTTTAGATTATCAAAGGAGATAGAGCAGGAAATGACGGTTCCTTTAGCGTCGGCTATAGTAAGCCTCATATATGCTAAAATCGAGACCAGATATTTGTTGTGCCATGGGCATGGTTAGCGTATATCGAAGTAACCCAGGACAAAGAAATTGGATTGCAATAAAAGCATATATTAGTGCCTGAGAAGGACTAAGGACTAAGCACTTCGAGCACCAGGGTCAGGCCGCTAGGCAGGTTGCGATGAAGAGCTTGATGATGACTACCATGGTCGAAGGGACACACGTAAGGGAGCATGTCCTTAAGATGATGCCCCACCTTAATGAGATTGAGGTACTTGGAGCACAGATTGGCAGAGAAACCCAGGTCAATATTATACTCCAATCTCTGCCTAGGAGTTTTGAGCAGTTTTGGCTCAACTACAATATTGACAAACGTGAATATACATTGGGGGAACTGCTAGGAGAACTATAGGTGGCAGAGGGGCTCTTTCGTCAGAGCTCGCAGGCCTTGGTTACTCAGAAGGTTTCTACTTCTGTGCCGAAAGGCATGAAGAAGAAGAAACATGGTCGGTCCAAGAAGGCAGCAGCGACAACATCGCAGGGACCTCGGATTGGCATGAAGAAGCCGAAAGGCAAGTGCTTCACGTGTAACCAAACTGGACACTGGAAGGCGAACTGCCCCGTTGTGAAGACAAAGGTATTTTTTCGTGCTTAGTCGTTGAAACATATTTAGCGGTGCTATTTACTGATACCTGGTCCGTAGATAGGGGAGCCACTGATCATGTCTGTAAATACTCTGCAAGGGCTCCAGGAAACCCGACGACTAGCTGATGGGGAAATTGTCGTCTACATGGGCAATGCTACGGAGGTGGCAGCAGTTGTAGTGGGAGACTTTTATTTATCTTTTGAGAGAAATAAATTGTTGGTCTTGAGAGATTACTTAAATGCACCTTCTTTTAGAAAGAATTTAATTTCGATTTCTAAATTAATAAAGGATGGATATTCTATTGCTTTTAATAACAGAGTTGTTGCAATGAGAAATAAAGAGATTATCTGTTTGGGTATTATGGTTGGCAATCATACTCTAGAACCCAAAGCTCCCACGATGCAAATAGAGGCAAATAGCTCATCATCTAACATAAATAAGAGAAAGGAACCTTCAAAAATGAACCAGATATATCTTTGGCACCTTAGGCTTGGTCATATTAACCATAGCAGGATTCAGAGGTTGATAGCCGATGGGCCCTTGGGTTCATTGGTGGTGGAAAACTTCGCAACCTGTGAGTCTTGCTTGGAAGATAAGATGACAAGAGGTCTTTCAAGGCTAAGGGGTTTAGGGCCAAAGATGTGTTAGAACTAGTTCATTTTGATTTGTATGGTCCTATGTCCATCCAGGCTAGTGCTGCCTTTGAGTACTTTGTCACATTTATTGACGATTATTCAATGTATGGATATATTTACCTGATGCACCGCAAGTCTGAATGTTTTGATAAGTTCAAAGAATTCAAGGTTGACTGCACCTAGCATGCGGCACACTACGATCAGATCGTGGTAGTGAGTACCTGTTTGAGGAGTTTAGGACCTACTTATCGGAGGCTGTGATTCAATCCCAGTTGACTACACCTAGCACGCCCCACCAGAATGGTGTCAGAAAGGAGGAATAGAACTCTTATAGAGATGGTTAGGTCAATGATGAGCTATCTGAGTTGCCAGATTCGTTCTGGGGATATACTTTGGAAACAGCAGCGTACATATTGAACTTGGTACAATCTAATTCAGTCCCATCTACTCCTACATAACTGTGGACTGGGCGAAAGCCTAGTCTAGGACATGTTCAGATTTGGGGTAGTCTAGTACATATGCTGAAGGGAGATACTGATAAGTTGGAATCTCATACGGAAGTGCATCTGTTTGTAGGCTATCCTAGAGGGACGAAAGGTGGTCTGTTCTATAGTCCTAAGGATCAGAAGGTAATCGTTAGCACGAATGTCAAATTCTTAGAAGAAGATTATGTGATGAATCACAAGCCTAGGAGTAAACTAGTTCATGAAGAATTATGAGGGGACTTTCTGACCTTAGGACCAACTATACAAGAGGATACACCATAAGTCAATGCACCGCGTGTCACAGAAGATACACAGGTGGTACCTCGTCGCAGTGGGACGGTTGTTAGACAACCTGAAAGGTTCATGTTTATAGGAGAGTCTTCGGATTTGGTCCCTGGTAAACATGAACCGGATCCTTGGACCAATGACGAGGCCCTCCAAGATAAGGATGCAAATTCTTGGCAAAGGGCAATGAACTCTGAGATAGAATCTATGGATTCTAATCACGTTTGGGAGCTCGTAGAACCACCCAATGGTCTAAAAGTCATTGGATACAAGTGGATCTACAAGAGAAAGAGAGGATCAGACGGGAAGGTTGAGACCTTCAAAGCTAGGCTTGTTGCGAAAGGGTATACTCAGAAAGAGGGTATCAATTTTGAGGAGATCTTTTCACCGGTTGCCATGCTTAATTCTATCCGGATTCTCTTGTTTATTTTCGCTCATATGGACTATAAGCTATGGTAGATGGACGTCAAGATAACTTTCCTTAACGGAAGTCTTGAGGAGACCATCTACATGAAGCAACCAGAAGGGTTCATTGCGAAGGGCAAAGAACATCTTGTGTGCAAGCTTAATCGATCCATTTTATGGATTGAAGCAAGCTTCGCGATCTTGGAACATCCGCTTTGATGAAGTAATCCAGTCATATGGATTTATTCAAAGCCCGGATGAATCGTGTGTATACAAGAGATATGACAGAAACGTAGTGGTGTTTCATGTACTATACGTAGATGACATTTTGCTAATTGGCAACAATGTCATAGTGTTATTAGACTAAGGGTATGGTTGTCAAAACAGTTCGATATGAAGGAATTAGGAGAAGCGGGACACATCCTTGGGAACAAGGTCATAAGGGATCACCAGAAAAGGATGTTTTGCTTATCCTAAGCTTCTTACATAGACACTGTCTTGGCTCGATTTAGCATGGAAAACTCCATGAAGGGTTTTCTATCTTTCAGGCATGGAGTTCCTCTATCCAAGGAGATGTGTTCGAAAACATCAAAGGAGATAAAGGAAATGAAGGTGGTTCCTTATGCATCGGCTGTAGGAAGCCTCATGTTTGCTATGTTGTATACGAGACCAGATATCTGTTTTGCCATAGGCATGGTTAGCAGATATCAGAGTAACCCTGGACAGGGACATTGGACTGCGGTAAAGCATATATTGAAATACTTGAGACGGATTGGGGATTATATGCTGGTTTACCAGACAGATCAATTAGTCCCTGTGGGTTATATGGATATGGTTATACAGTTATGCTGGTCTACCTCAGGGTTTGTGTTTACTTTAGGAGGTGGAGCCATTATTTGGAGGAGTGTCAAGTAGAAATGCATGGTGGACTCCACCATGGAAGCTGAGTGTGTGGCAGCCTCAGAGGTAGACAAGGAAGCTATTTGGCTCAGGAATTTCATGATGGACTTGGATGTGATTCTTGGTTTGCCCAGATCTATCACAATCTATTGTGATAATAGTGGTGCAGTTGTAAACTCGAAGGAACCACAAGCCCATAAAGTGAGTAAACATATAGAGCGCAAGTACCACCTGATACGAGAAATCGTAAAGCGAGGAGAAGTAGCTGTTGCCAAGATTGCATCGGAGGACAACTTGGCAGATCCTTTCACTAAAGCTCTTGCAGCAAGAGCTTTTGACTGATATATGGAGGATATGGGATTCAGATGTATGGCAGTGAGAAAACAGCAATGTCTTTGAGTATAAGTGGGAGATTGTTAGATGTGTATATTAAAAGATTTGTCTTTTGATATATAAGATCATCTATAATTTTGAAAAGAGAATCACAACAACACTAGATGTGCATTTATATTAGTATATGTTTAAAAGTCCTTTACTTTGCATTGTAGATAACATGGTGTGTGGTGACACACGGAAGATCATGTTATCAGTTGCTTGCATAGTATAAGCAAAGGCCCACAGCCGAGATGGAATTGGACAAACCATCGGGATGGTTGTAGTGTAATTAGGTGTGGTTTGTCTTGACCATAGAATTACACTAGTGTGCTTTATGTACATTGAGCAGGACCAAAACCAGAGGTCATGTAATTTGTACTGACTTAATTTATTGGATTAGACCTTGGATTATTAAGAAGTACAATCCCTAAATCCCGATATAATAATGGGCACGTATAGTTAATAGTTATTTCTTTGATTTACCAATGAGTCAGATATATTCTGCTAAATCGATAGGCCCGGTAAGTTGGGAAATAATATTAATTATATGGTGTGCCATTGATTATTGACAGAATCCGTGTCCTGGTGAGACGGGATGATGATGCCTCCTTGATGAGCTCATAAGGTTCATCATGTTAAACCCTACAGGTGGATTTGATCGAACATGATGATAAGGTTGAGTGGTACTAGTCATGGAGCTAGAAGTCAGTTAATTAAAATTGTCAGTAATTTAAATTAATCGACGGGCATTCGATATCTTAAAAACGAGGAGATGGATGAGTCATAATAGGTGGAGCCCATACGAAAATATGGGGGTTGGTGAAGTAATTCAATGAGGATCCTTTAGTGGAATGGATCTTCATTAATGGATCAGGTTTGGATCCATTAGCAGGCCAAGATCCAACTCCTCCTCATGGTCCCTACCTTAGCCTGATATATAGCCTATGGGATTAAGAAACGAAGGTTTAATCATCTAATTAATCATCCAACTTAGTTCTCTCTCTCTCTCTCTCTCCCTCCTATCTCCTAGGTCACGGCGGCAAAGAGAAGGCTCCTTCTTCCTCTTTGTTTTCTTCTCCTTTCCTCAAGCTCTTGGTGTCCGATCATCACTAGATAAAGGGAGGCTTCTTTCCTCCCTTTTGTGGTGCTCGTTGAGGGAGGAAAGGGAGCCGGAAGCCGGCGCAAGGTGAGAAGGCGCCGCAAGGGTTGCGGCGCAAGAAGAGGGAGTTTGGCCGGTTGTTTGGGTGTAAGAGAAGCTTGTTTCTCCTCTTCTCCTCTTTTTTCATCTTCCTCTCAAGGACTCTCTTATGGCCGACATGCTTGGGCGGCTCAAGGTGGCTGGTGGCGGAAAGATAAGGGAGAGGAAGTTGGCCGGCGCAACTCCATTAGTTGGAGTTAGGGTTTCGGCTAGGTGAGGAGAAGAAGTGATTGGTTGGACCCCTTGGTGATCTTGGTTCTCGGTAGCTCGTCGCCCACACAACGTCCGGGAGGGAAGGGACATAAGGTAGAAGGCTACGAGGTAAAGTGAGGTATATTTCTCTCTCGGCTCTTGTTTCAAGTTCTATCATTTCATGTGTGTGATATGTGTTAATTAATTATTTTGATTATTTGATAATCATAGATAATAATTAATTAATTGGACCCCGATAATAAACACAAAAATCGACGATCCACTCATTGTCTTTTCCACGATCGAACGGCTAGGAAAATTACAAGGCACGATCTTTGAGATTGACCAAGTTGTAATTTAGATAGTTCGATACGATGACGAGATGGTCGTTGGGTGACGGGTCTCCATTTGGATTATTTTCATTCGTGGACATGGAGAGGTCTCTCAAGGACGACCAAGTATTCACTTAGGAAACCTGCCAAGCTGGTTCCATCAAGCAGCCCCCGCTCTGATACCAATTGTAGGATCGAGATGAGCGATAGAGGGGGGGGGTGGTCAATATCGCTTAGAAAAACTATCGAATTTGAACGAGTACGTAGCAGAAAAATAGAACACAGCACGCTAACACAAGTTCTTTTTACATGCTTCGGAGTCTTGACCGGCTTCTACTGCAAGGCCCACGATCCTTGATCATTTGAATTGGGCAATCACTAATCAACGAGAGAATGTCCAAATTATAATGCTTTAGTGTGCAAAACTTAAAACAAATTATACTGACTCCTTTGAAGAGTTGAAGACTAATGCTCAGAGAGTCGAATGGCGTTTCAGCTTTTGTCGAGGCTTCGATTACGCAGCACACAGTAGAGCAGAGTGATTGCAGAGATAGAATTGATGTCGTGGGGTGCTACCTCGACCCCTTTATATAGTGAGCATTCAGGCGCCCACAGCGATTCCGGCGCCAACTCTATCCGTTGTGCAGTCAAACTCTATCCTGGCTCAGGCACCCTAATCCCTTTCAGGCACCTGAGTGCTGACATGGCTCCTCCACTTAGCACTCGCCACATAACCATAACCGTTGGCCCAGCTTAGCCACCCGCAGCCAGCTCCCAGGCGCCTGAGTCCCTTTCAGGCGCCCTAGTCCAACTGAGTCAACTTCTTCATCTGCAACAAGGGTTAGTTCCATACAATAATATAAATAGAATTTAATGCAAGTATGGATTACAACCAGTGCTATCTTGGTCCTGACTTTTAGGTTTCACATGAAACCCTAGGTTGAATCGACACCTACTGTTCCCTCCTCAGGGAACGCATCCTCGCCTACTCCTCTCAGGAGAGTTTACCTTTTGCCAGTCGGTTCCTCCTGTTGGACTTTTGATTGGTCTTCAAGAACCCAAAACTCGACAATGCTCGACCTAGACCCGTCTTGACTCCTGTCCGCAATCCCCGCTCGACAATGTCTTCTGCTCGGTCCCCTGGACCAAGACTTCATGCTTAGCTTCACTCACCAAGACTTCGTTGCCTGATCCTCGACCAGGACTTCTTGCTCAACCTTGCCTGTCAAGACTTCTTGCCTAGTTTACCTAGGAGTTTCCTGCAAGCTTCACAAATTCATCAGTACACACAAACTAGCTTAACTTGAACCCTTTTCCACTTATCAAAACAAGGATCGATCTGGTGCTTCCGACACCAACACTTAGTGCCCAATCCTACATATCAAGATGTAGTGCCTAGTTCAACTAGGACATTCGTGCATACTCAAAATAAAACATTAGAACACAACTATTACATAACTTTAAACCCTTTGTCAACATCAAAATAAGCTTTGACAGGTGCTTTTGACACCAAAATTACGTCCTAGTCAGGAGGATTAAGCACTAAGTCCTGACCGTATTACTTAACTGGCCAACTCAAGGTAACGGGTTATTTAGAATCGCATCTTTACAAACTTATCACTTATCTATCTCGCAAACTAGCTAAGTCTCATGACCGGGTTAAATCTCTCCGAGAGGAGGTAAAACTCCTTAAGGAAGAGACCAACACGAGTTCTTTGATTGAGCAAATTTAGGAAGAAACCTCAACTCATGTCCAAAGACTAGAAGAAGAGAATTCTCTCTGAAGGCTCAAGTCAAAGAACTCAGAGCAAATTTGGAACAGTTTACCCTGGGTTCCAAGAATCTTGATCTGATTCATGGAAAATAGAAGTATATTCTGAATCGATTCAGAATTGGATTTAAAACTAATTCACGATTTAGGTTGTATTATTCGTGGTGAACCGTCGTAGCAACCGAGTCCAAGCATAGGCCCCCAAATTGAGTTTGAAAAATCAAGCAGGACCAAACCATTATTAGATCACCAAGGTTCAAATCCATTATTTAAATAGACCATATCAAGGATATGATCCTGGGGGAGCAAATAAGACTATTCATGTGGTTAGATAGCTTTTATTGATCCAATGAAGCAATGAAGGAAACAAAGAAGCAACAGAGGAAGAAGGCGTTGCAGGCAACCTAGGATGAGTCATCTTTGGAATTGGACGAGGATGAACCAATGAAAACCAACCTCCTTGCGTTAACTACTCAAGATGAGATCGACATCGACTCCGAATCGGAAGACGAAACGCAACACGGAACCGTCTCACTGTCGGAAACTGGTCGACATAAGGTAACGGGTTACTCAAAATCAGAATTATACGAACTTATTTCTTATCTATCTCGTAAACTAGCTAAGTCTCATGATCGGGTCAAGTCTCTCTAAGAGGAGGTAAAACACCTTAAGGACGAAACTAAATCAAGTGCATTGACTGGGAAAGTTCAGGTTGAAACCTCAACTCAAGTCAAAAGACTTGAGGAAGAAAATTTTGTTGGATCGAGAAAAACGATAGAGGGGGGGTGGGTGAATATCGTTAAAACTTTTTTTCGGATTAAGGAAAGAGTAAATGTAGCGGAAAAAAACAATCACACAAAAACACAGGTATTTTACTTGGTTCGGAGTCGCGGTTGGCTCCTACTCCAAGGCCCACGATCCTTGACCATTTACTTTGTTCAATTCTATAATAGTGCAAAAGGTTTACAAATTTCAGTACAAGAATATTGCAGTAAATGAAAAGAGCTACACTTTTCGTTACCGACGCCCGATGTGGACCGTACTTTGGAGCAGAGGGTCGTCGGCGACGTTGGAATCTCGAAGTCGGAGTTTGCTGGAGCGGAGCGCTTGAACGCAAAGCTTTGGAGCGTTAGAAAGTTGTTGTTCTGAAGCCTTGGGGTCGAGCACCCTTTTATAGTGCTCCTGGGGGCGCCTGACACGTGCCTTCATCTGCGGAAAACTCAATCTGTAGCTCGGTCAGTGCTTATCCTTTCGACTCGGCCTCTGGAGCTGACTGGGGCGCCTAGAACCTCCTGGGCGCCTAGCATGACTTGGTCCGCTGGCTTCATGGCTGATTTGCTTCGATTACCTCTTTGGCTTTGACCATGGGTGCCCGAGACCTCCTGGGCGCCTAGCCCAGTGAGGTTTCGATGCGGTTCTTGCTTCCTTACTGTTTTGGATTTGACCATGGGCGCCCGGGACCTCCCGGGCGCCTAGCCCAGCTGCCTGTCCCTTTCATTTGGGGCGTTCTGAGTTGAAGAAACACACTCATTCGGTCCCTGCAACCAAGGTTAGTTCCAAAACAAACAAAGCAAGAATATTAGTCAATATTTACAGCCGTAGCTGTCTTGGTTCTGACTTTGGGTCTCCCAAATGGAAACCTAGGTCGAACCGACGCCTACTGTTCCCTCGACGGGGAACGCGGCCTCACCTACTCCTCTCAGGAGAGTTTAGCTTTTGCCAACCGACTCCTCCGGATGGACTTTTGCCCAATCCCCTTGACCAGGTCTGTTGGTGCAGAAAGCAACCAAGTCGAACCTGAGTTTTGATAATGGCAAAAGGGTTTAAAAGTTAAGTCTTATTTGTTATCTAACATGCTACTCAAGTGTGCAGGAAAAGCCCTAGCGAAGGACTGCTAGGCACTGGCGAAGGAATGCCAGGGTAAAAAGTCCTAGCGAAGGACTGCTAGGTACTAGCGAAGGAATGCCAGGGTACTGAAGCCCTAGCGAAGGACTGCTAGGCACCAGGTGAAGGACAGCTTGGGACTGAAGACCTGGCGAAGAAATGCTAGGCACTAGGCGAAGGACAGCTTGGTAACCAAGACCTGGTGAAGGACCGCTAGGCAAAAGTCCAACCGGAGGAGCCGGTTGGCATCAGGTACATTCTCCCGAGAGGAGTAGGTGAGGACGCGTTCCCTGTCGAGGGAACAGTAGGCGTCGGTTCGACCTAGGGTTCCATTTTGGAGACCCAAAGTCAAAACCAAGACAGCTAAGGCTGTATAAACTAACATCTTATTGTTTTATGTTGTTTTGGACTAACCCTGGATGCAGGACTGAAGGAACGAGTGTGTGCAGCTCAGAGAGCCTCAAAGGAGTGAGGCAAAGGCTGAGTAGGGCGCCTGGAGTGTCCCGGGTGCCCCCAAGGTGAACACAAAATAAAGGAAAGCAAAGTGAGCTTCTGCAGCTTATGGGCGGGGCACCCCCGTGCTCCCGGCCGCCCCCTATGCTCCCGGGCCCCCCCAGCGTCCCGGTCACCCCCAGTGCAAGCCTGTGAACCAGAAGCCAGCGAAGCAAGGGATAAGATTTGACCCGGTCAATCCAGGCGCCCCCAGCGTCCCGGGCGCCCCCAGCCTCCCGGGCGCCCCCGTCAAGATCTGATCCCGAGTTTGAAGGGATCAGAAGCTGACCGAGTGAAAGTCGGATCGGCCGACACGTGGGGGGGCACCCCCGACGTCCCGGCCGCTCCCGATGTCCCGGCCGCCCCCAGGGGCTATAAATATGCCCTCGACCCCAAGGCTTCGAACAACACTACTTCCAACGCTGTTACGTTCTTTTGCTCCTGCGCTATGCTCCAGAAACCTCCCAACTCGACACACAAGCGCCGACGACGTCCCTCTGCTCCGAGAAACATCCCATATCGGACGTCGGTAATGAAGAACTGTCATTTCATTTCTGTTATATTAATACTGTAATCTTTTTGTAAGAATTATTGTGCATATATAGAATTGCCCCCAGTAAACGGTCAACGACCGTGGGCCTTGGAGTAGGAGTCGACCTAGGCTCCGAACCAAGTAAAACTACCTGTGTTCGCGATTCTATCGTTTCTCTCGATCCAACAAGTGGTATCAGAGCGGGGAAGTTCAAATTTGGTGCAACCACCAGTTTGAAAATTTTTTCGGATTTGTTTAAAATTTTTTTAATATTTTTTTCGTTCGAAACTCTTCTAATATTTCTTTTTCGTTCAAATTTCTTCTCGTTGATCGAGGCTAGTGCAACACCCCTCGACAAATATTTTTTTCTTTATCCCGCACTACTAATCCAAGACCAAGTCTTGGGATATTCCTTTTTTTGTGTGTCTAGTTTACATTTCAGATAAAATGGCCATGCAAGAAGGATTCAGCACAGCCAGACCTCCACTTTTCAGTGGAGAAGACTTTTCCTACTGGAAAAGTCGAATGGAGGTCCACCTGAAAACTCAGGTGGACATGTGGATAATCATCCAGTCCGGACTGGAGATTCTGAGAAATGTTGAAGGAATACCTCAAAGCTACACAGAGTGGGACACCGCTCTGAAACGGAAAATTGAAGCGGATGCAAAAGTGACCCAGACTCTTCAATGCGGCTTAACAAAAGAGGAGTTGAACCGGGTGGACCCTTTCAACAGTGCCAAGGAGCTGTGTGGAAAACTGATCGAGCTACATGAAGGAACATCAGACACTCGGATCAGCAAGAGAGATCTACTCCTGAACAAGCTGTATACCATCAAAATGGCCGACAACGAAATAGCAGCTCAGCTTCACGCCCGAATTCAAGAACTAATGAACGGTCTACACACCATTGGTCACAAGGTAGAAAACCGTGACCTAATAAGGTATACTTTAAATGCTTTCCCGAGAAACACCTTGTGGGCATCTATGGTAGATGCATACAAGGTTTCAAGGGATCTTTCGAAAATAAAATTAGATGAATTGTTCTCTGAATTAGAATTGCATGAACAGACTAACTTCAATCTGGCCGAGAAAGGTATTACCTTTATTGCAAGTAAAATTGGAAGAACAACTAAGAAGAAGCCTCAACCTGATCCCGAGTCTAACTCAGACTCAGACTTAGAAGACGAAGAAGGAGATCGACCTAAGCTGGTCCGACTGGCCCGAAACTACTACAAAGAATTGATGAACCAAACCAACAAGCGGAAAGTCAGCCGAAGAAGGGATGAACCAGCTGAACCCGCAAACGAAAAGAACAAGCCCAACGTGACCTGCTACGAGAGCAAGAAGAAGGGTCACTACAAGACGGAGTGTCCGAACCTAAAGGAAGCAAAGAAGACAAGGAAGAAGAAAGCACTTCAAGCAACGTGGGACGAGTTCTTGATAAGCACTATTTTATTGATTATTTTAATTGCTAACATCCATGTTTGACCCATGTTTTTATTGCTTAATTATGATTTTACCCTAGGTTTTGGAACTTTATCTTATTTTGGTCTTAATTACAAAATTATACAATTTTTGGATTATTTGGCCACTAATTTTCTGATATATTTTTGTAGGCATGAAAGGATCCTAGACCTAGGGCATACTGGGTCAAACTGAGTCGGATGTGAATCGGATCGAATTATCAAGCCTACGATTAATCCGGGCCGTCCGATTCAAGAGCGGCTAGATCTGAGCCATCCGGGACGATCTGAAGCAATCCGAGCTAGGGTTAGGGTTGATCAAGCTCTATGATCAAGATCTAAAGGTTTCATTCCAATCAGAGCTAAATCAACCGTTGGATCAAGCAAGGAGGGCTCTAGAGCGTCCATTCACAGATAGAGTTGATCTGGACCATCCGTTGCATATCAGGAGGATTCGAGCTACCACAAGGCAGATCCTGACCCCAGATCATCATCATAAAAGTTTGGCTCAAATCAGACCAAGATCTACCGTTGGATCTCCTCCGATCAATCTGGGCCGTCCGTTGATTACTATTTAATCAAAAACGCAGCAGCTTCTCCCTTCGTCGCGTCTCCGCCGCAGTCATCTTCTTCTTCATTTCTTCACTGTTTTAGCTCGTTTTTCTTCATCAAAGGAGGCGCGTCCACTCAATCTCCACCTTGGATCGAGTTCTGAGTCTTTGGGGATCGATTTCTTGAAGAATTCTGTCCATTTGCGCTGGAACAGGGCTTGCTTGAGGGTCTCGGCATTTCCTCAGTCCGACTCCTTTCTTCTCAACCACAATCCACTTCCAAGCTTCTGAGCCATTTGTAAGGGTTCTCAGATGAGTTTAGAAGCCTCGCAATTCATCATCGCAGCTCACCCAATTGAGATGGAGTGAATCGGATCAAAATTTCCACCAAGTGCAGATTGGAGCAGATTTGAATTCAGAAACAAATTTCCACTGATTTGCTGTGCCTAGGGGTTCGAAGCCGGCTCTTGATTGACGACCAAGAAGTTCTTGAGCTTAGGGAGTGATTGAGTTTAGATTTCCTTGGTTAAATTCGTTTGTTTAGCTGCAATTCCATTACTGCTGTAGTTTAGTTACTGTTTTCGAATTTCAGATTTGGTTAATCTCGTTTCCTACTTGTTTCTGCTTAATCTAGCTTTAATCCTTCAAGTTTAGTAGTTTAGGAACTTGTTTAGTGAAAGAGTGAGTTAAATTTCAGTTTAATTGTAGCTTTAATTGTTGCGTGCCATTTTCTTAGCTGCGTATCAGTTTTGTTGTCCTGTTTTTTTGTTCAGTTTCGAATTTTTCAGCTTTTGTTTCAATTCGACTAGTGTTTAACTTTATTCCTTGCAATCAGAGATCACAATTAGTGTGTTAATGTGTTAGATTCGAGTTCATTTCTTAGTAGATTTTATTTCTGAATTTAAGTTCAGTTTGTAGAGTATCAATCCCAATTCTGCACTTCCCCATTTTATTTCTGAACTTTCAGCTTCAACTCATCAAGAGGTTTCCTGTCTAATGATCCATTGTATCAGATCTCAACTTGAACCATTGGTTTCTGCATTAGTTGTTGATGAGTTTCCGCAACAATTTCTGCATCAGTTTCCTCACGCATTGAGTGGGTTTCCAACTTCTGCTCTTAATTTTGCACAATTCTGCACTACAGCTTAATCTTCAAGCTGCACTCATTCTTGTAATTTCTGAGTACCAAAATTCGCTTGGCATTCCATATCAGATCCAGCACATCAGTTTCATCCATTTGGGTGGCAAGTTTTACCTCAATTTCTGCACAACTTCAATTACAGTTTCTGCACATCAAATTTCTGCATCCAAAGTTGATGAAATCTAGTTTCCATTTCCTGCAATTCAGTCCCTATTCTGAGTGTCAACTGATAGTATTCAAATGGTATTGTAATGGATTTAAATCTTTGAAATTGGATTGTAATGTGCGTATCAGCATTTTCTTGCATGTGCCACTTAAGTTTCTGCATTCTGAACTTTATCTGAACTTCATTTCTGCTTGTTTTCAGATTGGTTTGCCTTGGTTTCGGGTACTGAAGTTAATCCTACTTTTTAGAGTGCTAATGTGATTGAAATCAATGTGTTTTGTATCCAGTCAGTTCTGAATTTAACTCCACAAACCTGCATATCAAGGTTGCTGAAATTCTGCAAATTGTGTCAACTTCTACATTCAGTTTTATTCTTGAATTGAGCAGCTGCTAAGTTTAAGTTTCTTCATTCATCTTTGAATTTCTCTTCACTGGCAGCTTGGCTTTTCAAGCTGAATTGATCAGCTACGAATTCCTGATTTGTTTGTGCCAAATTCATTTGCTCCACATCAGTTTTCTTAATTTGGTATCAAGATTGTTAAATTGTTGCACTTTGTGTCAAGTAAAGCATAGGCATTGGTTTTGTATTCATTTGGTTGAAGATTGATTTCCATTTGGTTTGTTTTGAATAATAATCCTTGAAGAAGTTCTTTGCATTAGCATCAATCGAAATTGGCTTGAATTCATATCAGATTGGTTTTCTGAATTAGGCTAAGTGCATTTAAGCTTCCAAATTATTTGAGTTCATTGTTGGAATCATTTGGGTTAAGTTCAATAGCCAAGTCCTTGCCCTTTTCATTAATTTTTTATTTCCAATTGCAACCCAAAACCCAGATTCTATTTGAAACCCGAATCCACAAACGACACCTAAATACAAGCGCGAATCAAATTACATCAACTAGTCCCCGAGAAAAATACGACATGTGGCCCCTATATTACATTTTCATACTTTTGATTGTAAAAGGGTTTCCAGCATTCATACACATTTAAATCTGATGGTCCCAACCTTCGTGACAATTTAATCTAGTAGATTCGGGGATGTCAGTTCTTCTCCTCCGAAGAAGAAGAGGTCCCACAATCGAACCTACTCGCACTAACCGCCTCAGAAGAAGTCGAGACCGAGTTAGAATCAGATCAGGACGACGGCAGACTGACATTTGTAGAGGACGGCGAAATCAAGGTAAGTGGATTTACTAGAAGTCAATTAAATGAATTAATATCTTATCTTTCTCGAGATTTGGCGAATGCTAAACTCCGAATCGAATCCCTCCGACAGGAAGTAAAACTCCTGAAAGAGGGAGCTGACTCTAAACCCTTAACTGAGAAGGTTCAAGAAGGAACCTCTAATGAAGTTGAAAAACTTGAGAAAGAGAATTCCTCCCTGAAAACTCAGGTTAAGGATCTTAGATCAGCTTTAGAACGATTCACTTCTGGTTCCAAGGGTCTTGACATGATTCTTGGAAAACAGAAGTCCGTTCTAAATCGATCCGGACTAGGCTATAGAACCAAATCTAGACAAAGATCCTACTTTGCTGTACTGAACCAGTCTAGACCTAAAGTTCAGGCATGGGTACCCAAACTATGCCTGAACAAACCAACTGGATTAAATCAGTATTGGATCCCCAAGGACAAGATTCACATCTTGCCTAACCATTACCATGGCTTTAGTCCAGGGGGAGCCAAATTAAAAACTATATTTATTGTTAGATAAAACTTAATTCTTGATTGTAATTTGCTTGACTGATTGTTTATTTAATTTCTGCAATTTACCATGCTTAGACTTAGGAATGGTTAGTTTAAGGACTGAACAAACTTAACTGAAACTTGACAACATAGTATTGGGTGAAGGTGAGATGATAGTACGTTAGGGAAACCAATTCTAATAAGGTCAAGTATACTTGGTCTCTTTAGACTGGTGAAACTAGCCGAAGCTACCGATCCAAGACCCAAACTAGTTAGACCAGAATTTTTCAAAGATTAATTTTGAAAAATGAAATTTCATTAAAAGGCTTTGTCAAGGAAAGGGTTGATGATCCAATAAGGCTACGGCCAAAGAAGGCCTAGTGCCTCGCTAAGACCTGGAAGCTAATTTTTGAAATTCAAATTCAAATTATTCTTTGTCAAATTTAAATCTAACACAAATTTTTAGTTACTTATAGACTTAAACTCTCTTTTCAAAATAAATTCAATTGTTTTCAAAATTAATTCAAGTTTTTCAAAATAAATCATAATTTTTCAAAATAATTTTACTTATCAAAACCTGTCTCACAAAACCTATAAGGCTAACGTGATTGCTAACCCTAGATTGGGTGAGACAGACTAGGTTGTGAAAGTCAATTTAAGTTATTCCTAATTCTAATTGGATCCAAATCACCAAAACTCTTTATGTGTAGGAACATAAAGATTTGGACCAATGGATGTTGGATAGCGGTTGCTCCAGACACATGACTGGAGATAAATTGAAATTCACCAAACTCAAGTTCAAGAACCTAGGCTCAGTGGCATTTGGAAACAATGCTACACTCAAGGTAATTGGGTCAGGTAATATTGAACTTAAATCTGACTTTGTGATTAAGAAAGTTCCTTTGGTTGAAAACTTCAATTTTAACTTGCTTAGCATAAGTCAGCTATGTGATTCTGGTTATATAGTCACCTTCAACAACTCTAACTGCCTGATTAGAAACGTACAAGACTCAGAAATCATGCTTAAGGGCACTAGGAAAATAATGTTTACACTATAAACCTTCCCTTAATACCTAAATGCATGTTAACTCAGTTAGAACAATCAAACCTCTGGCATAGGAGATTAGGTCATACTAATCTAAGAATTATTTCAAAAATCACCCAACTTGGCTTAATTAAAGGTATCCCTAAAATTAAAAATCATGAAAACCTAATATGTGAATCATGTAATCAAGGTAAACAAACCAGATCTAATCACAAACTAATTCAATCTCATTTAACTCAAACCACACTTGAGCTCCTGCATCTTGACCTATTTGATTCACATGGAGCCAAGTCACTAAGCGGAAATCGATACTGCTTAGTCATAATTGATGATTACTCTAGATTTACCTGGGTTAGATTTCTAAAGACCAAAGATGAAACCCTAAACCTATTTAATGAATTTTGTAAGTTAATTGAAAATCAAAATGATACTAAAATCAAAAGACTTAGGAGTGACCACGGGAGAGAGTTTGAAAATCAACGGTTCGAGGAATTTTGTAAGGTAAATGGATACATACATGAATTTTCATGTCCTAGAACCCCCCAACAGAACGGGATAGTCGAAAGAAAAAATAGAACTTTACAGGAAGCCGCTAGGGCTATGCTCAATGAATTTAACTTAGCCAACCAATATTGGGCAGAAGCAATTAGTACGGCTTGCTACATCCAAAATAGGGTTCTAATCAACAAGCGACACAACAAAACACCCGATGAACTATATTACCATAGACTTCCAAATCTACACTACCTAAGGGTCTTTGGATGCAAAGTCCATATCCTAAATACCAAAGACTACCTAGGAAAATTCCAGTCTAAGTCAACCCCAGGTATCTTCCTAGGATATTCAACAACAAGTAGAGCCTACAGGGTTTACAACAACCAAACCAAGAAAATCGAAGAAACAACCAACCTAATATTTGATGAAGAAATTAACTCAAAACCAAATCTAACTTCATCAAACACTGATCAAGAAGATACTCAACAAATTGGTGAATCTTTAATTGAACCCATAAATGAACTAACTATTGAACCATCTAGTGAGTCAAATGAACCAATTATCGAACCAATAATTGAACCAGCTCAAAGAGTTGAATCAAATAATGAACCAAACCAACCAGCCGGACCCGAGGCTGAACCAAGTTCTAGAAAAACCAAGAAACCCAGACTTAGTCACCCAACCGACCAAATTGTGGGTAATCCAACTCTAGGAGTCAGGACTAGATCCTCCTATAGAAACCTTAGTCAAATAGCAATGATTTCAAAAATAGAACCTAAGACTATAGATGAGGCCCTACCTGATCCTGATTGGATCATAGCTATGCAAGAAGAATTAGCCCAATTTGAGAGGAACCAAGTCTGGGAACTAGTGCCTAAACCTGAAGGCAAATCCATCATTGACACTAAGTGGGTTTTTAGGAATAAACTAAATGATCAAGGAGAAATAGTCAGAAATAAAGCCCGCTTAGTAGCGAAGGGATTCAACCAAGTAGAAGGATTAGATTACGATGAAACATATGCCCCAGTAGCTAGACTTGAGTCCATTAGAATGTTATTAGCCTTTGCATCCCATAAAGGATTTAAGCTATACCAAATGGATGTAAAGTCAGCCTTTCTAAATGGATTTATTAAAGAAGAAGTTTATGTAGGACAACCCCCTAGGTTTGAGGACTTAGAAAGACCTGACCACGTTTACAAACTTACTAAAGCACTATATGGACTAAAACAAGCACCTAGGGCCTGGTATGAACGCTTATCAACTTACTTAATTTCTAAAGAATTTAAACAAGGATAAATTGACTCAACCTTATTTATTAAAACCCTAGGAAAAGATATATTCATTGCCCAAATCTACGTAGATGACATAATCTTTGGGTCCACCAACTCAAACTTTCTAAAAGAATTTGTCAAAATAATGGAAAATGAATTTGAAATGAGCTTAGTTGGTGAGCTCAACTTTTTCCTAGGCTTACAAATCAAACAAACTAGAGATAGAAACTATGTCCATCAATCCAAATATGCTAAAGAATTAATAAAGAAATTTAAAATGGATAACTCTAAAAGCATAAGTACCCCTATGGCCACTAATACAAAAATAGATAGTGACCCTGATGGAAAACCAGTAGACCTAAAACTCTATAGAAGTATGATAGGAAGTCTACTGTACCTTACAGCCAGCAGACCTGATATCCTTTTTTCTGTTGGAATGTGTGCTAGATACCAAACATGTGCTAAGGAAACGCACTTAGCAGCCCTAAAAAGAATACTAAGATATGTTAAGGGCACCCTAAATGTAGGGATTTGGTATCCTAGGACTTCAACTTTTATTTTGTCAGGATATTCGGATTCTAACTATGCTGGTTGTAAATTAGATAGAAAGAGCACAAGTGGAAGCTGTCAACTGTTAGGAAATAGTCTAGTAAGTTGGTGCAGCAGAAAACAACACTGTGTAGCTCTATCCATAACTGAAGCTGAGTATGTAGCCTTAGGGGAGTGTGTAGCACAACTTTTATGGATGATGCACACTCTTAAGGACTTCCAGCTCAACTACACCCAAACTCAGGTCTACATTGACAATATTAGCTCAATCAACCTGACTAAGAACCCAATCCAACATTCCAGAACTAAACACATAGAAGTTAAACACCACTTTGTAAGAGATCATGTAGCCAGGGGTGAGATAGTCCTTAAGCATGTAGACTCTAAATCCAACTTAGCTGACATATTCACCAAACCCCTACCTGAGTCTGAGTTCAGCTCACTAAGAAGGCAGTTAGGATTATGCTTGGTAGAATAGGGTAAGTCTACTTTGTGGTTTTCTTACTACTTTGTCTACTTTATAGTTTTTTTCTACTTTGTCCATTTCAAAATCAGTTTTAAAATAGTTTTTAAATGCTTTCAAAATCAGCTTTTACTTAGTTTTGAAAAGTTTTAAAATAAAGTTTTTCACTTAGTTTTATTTTCAAAACTATCCCCTTTCAAAACTAGGGCTTTTTCGAAAATGAACTTAGCCTAGGCCCTAACCCTAGAACTGCATGCACCTATAGATTTAGAAGCCAGCATCTCACAAGCACCTTAGGGTACTTTTGATTGATAACTTAGAAAGGGTTGAGATGCTTAGGTCTTTGCCTTAATTCAAGATGCTTTAAGTCAGTACATCGGCAGTAATTGGGGCACTAAATATAACTTACACAGTAATCAAGTTAAGTGTCAAGTTTAGAAAATCTAACTTGAACAGTACACTTAACTTGACTAACCCTAGCGAAAACTACTGTTTATAACAGTTAGTAATTAGCTAATTGGGTTAGATAGGTCCCTAAAAGAGGAAAATGAAACTGATTCGGCTTAATTCTCATCATGAATTGGTTCAGTACAGCAAAATCATGCAAGCTATTTTCCTTTATGCAATTAAATTATTCTATTTCTGCTGTATTTATTTGTGTTTGGTATATGGCAAAGGGGAGAGATAGGAAAGGAGAAAGTTTAAAATTTTTTTCTAAATTTTTTTTTTCAAAATTTCAAACTCTATCCTTTATTCAAAAAGTACTTAATTAAATTTTTCAAAAGTACTAAATTTTTCAAAAATACTAAGTTTTTCAAAAGTACTAAATTTTTCAAAAGTACTAAATTTTTCAAACCTTTTCTAAGTACTTAAGCTTTTTTAAAACTCTTCTAAGTACTTAAGTCTTTTAAACCTTTAATAAGTACTTAAGTTTTTCAAAACTTTACTAAGTACTTAAGTTTTTCAAAACTTTACTAAGTACTTATGTTTTTCAAAACCTGTCTAAGTACTAAAGTTGTCTAAGTACCAAAGTTTTCTAAGTACTTAAGCTTTTTTAAAAACTCTTCTAAGTACTTAAGTCTTTTAAACCTTTACTAAGTACTTAAGTTTTTCAAAACTTTTCTAAGTATTTAAGTATGTCAAAACTCTTCTAAGTACTTAAGTTCTTCAAAACTCTTCTAAGTACTTAAGTTTTTCAAAACTTTTCTAAAGTACTTAAGTTTTTCAAAACTTCCCTAAAGTACTCCTAAGTACTTAAGTTTTTCAAATTTCACTAAGTACTTTAAAACTTAAAAACTTCTTTGAGTACCTTAAACTTAGGGCATCAAAATTCTCCTTAGTACTCAAACTTAAGTTTTTTTGGATCCTTCTTTTTCTAAGTATTTAAACTTAAAAATTCTACAAGTTCTCCAAAATAGACAACCAAAATTATTTTCTGTTGAAAATTATTCTAAGTAAAATCCATCTTTAGACTTAGAATGTATTTTCAAAAACCCCACGAAGTTTTGAAAAATCTAGGGGGAGATTCCTTCCAGGGGGAGGAATAAAAAATTTAATTTTTACTTGCTCTGATTAACTTAACTTTTTGAACCAGGGTTGCCATAAATCAAAAAGGGGGAGATTGTTTGTGCAGAAAGCAGCCAAGTCGAACCTGAGTTTTGATAATGGCAAAAGGGTTCAAAAGTTAAGTCTTATTTGTTATCTAACATGCTACTCAAGTGTGCAGGAAAAGTCCTAGCGTAGGACTGCTAGGCACTGGCGAAGGAATGCCAGGGTAAAAAGTCCTAGCGAAGGACTGCTAGGTACTGGCGAAGGAATGTCAGGGTACGGAAGCCCTAGCGAAGGACTGCTAGGTACCAGGCGAAGGACAGCTTGGGACTGAAGAACTGGCGAAGGAATGCTAGGTACCAGGCGAAGGACAGCTTGGTAACCAAGACCTGGTGAAGGACCGCTAGGCAAAAGTCCAACCGGAGGAGCCGGTTGGCATCAGGTACATTCTCCCGAGAGGAGTAGGTGAGGACGCACTCCCCGTCGAGGGAACAGTAGGCGTCGGTTCGACCTAGGGTTCCATTTTAGAGACCCAAAGTCAGAACCAAGATAGCTAAGGCTGTATAAACTAACATCTTATTGTTTTATGTTGTTTTAGACTAACCCTGGATGCAGGACCGAAGGAATGAGTGTCTGTAGCTCAGAGAGCCTCAAAGGAGTGAGGCAAAGGCTAAGTAGGACGCCCGGAGTGTTCCGGGCGCCCCCAAGGTGAACACAAAATAAAGCAAAGCAAAGTGAGCTTCTGCAGCTTATGGGCGGGGCGCCCCCGTGCTCCCGGGCGCCCCCAGCATCCCGGGCGCCCCTAGTGCAAGCCTGCGAACCAGAAGCCAGCGAAGCCAAGGGATAAGATTTGACCCGGTCAATTCGGGCACCCCCAGTGTCCCGGGCGCCCCCGTCAAGATCTGATCCCGAGTTTGAAGGGATCAGAAGCTGACCGAGTGAAAGTCGGATCGGCTAACACGTGGGGGGGCGCCCCCGACGTCCCGGCCACCCCCAGGGGCTATAAATAGACCCTCGACCCCAAGGCTTCGAACAACACTACTTCCAATGCTGTTACGTTCTTCTGCTCCTGCGCTTTGCTCCAGAAACCTCCCAACTCGACACACAAGCGCCGACGACGTCCCTCTGCTCTGAGAAACATCCCATACCGGACGTCGGTAACGAAGAACTGTCATTTCATTTCTGTTATACTACTATTGTAATCTTTTTGTAAGAATTATTGGCACATATAGAATTGCCCCCAGTAAACGGTCAACGACCGTGGGCCTTGGAGTAGGAGTCGACCTAGGCTCCGAACCAAGTAAAACTACCTGTGTTCGCGATTGTTTTTATTCCGCTGCGTACTTGCTCTAGTTTTCATCCGAAAAGCGTTTAACGATATTCACCCCCCCTCTATCGTTTCTCTCGATCCAATAAGGTCTTCTTGCCCAACTTCCAGTCAGGTCTTCTGTGCCCAGCCCCTTGCCAGGACTTCGTGCCCAGTCCTCGACCAGGACTTCTTTGCCCGACTTCCGGTCAGGTCTTCTTGCTCAGTCCTTGATCAGGACTTCTTTGCCCTGCCCTTTGCCAGGACTTCTTGCCTAGTCCTTAACCAGGACTTCTTCCTGCACACTCAGTGAACAAGTTAGACAACAATAACATCTTAACTTCTGAACCCTTTGCCATTATCAAAACCCAGGTTTGACTTAGGTGCTGTCTGCACCAATAATCTCCCCCTTTTTGATTTATGGCGACCTGGTTCAAAAAGTTAAGTTAAACATACTAAAAATAGGTAAAGTATCAGATCTAGTTTCCTCCCCCTGGAAGAAATCTCCCCCTGAGTTTTTCAAAAGTTCGTGGGGTTTTTGAAAAACTTTCTAAGTCTTTGATTCTAAATTTGAAGAGTTTTTCAGGTTTTCAATACTAAGAAAATTTTCAAAACGGGATTTTTAAGTTAGAAAAATTTTCCAAAATATTGTGAGTTGGGCAATTAGAAAATTTTCCAACACATTTAGAAAAATTTTAGAGTGAGTACCTAAAAATAGTTTCGAAAACACTTTTGAGTTAAGTACCTAGAAGAATTTTCAAAACACTTAGTTTTTACACTTTAGAAAATTTTCCTAACTGCTTTTGAATTTTTTCACTCAGAAAATTTTCAAGCAGTTTTAATACTTTGAAAAAAAAATTTAAGAAAAAATTTGAATTTATAACTTAGAAAAATTTTCCAGAAAAATATTTTAGAGTAAGTACTTAGAATATTTTTGAAAACAAAGAATTAACTTTCAAAAAGAACTTAGGTATTTTGAGAACTTTACTTTTTGAGAAAGGAGGTAAAGGTTTTGAAAAAAAATTTGATTTAAATATTTGATTTAAATTTGAAATCTTCTTTCCTTTCCAATCTCTCCCCCTTTGCCATATATCAAAAAAATATAGCCAAAAAAATAGAATAATAATAGTAAGGTGTTGTACTGAACCAAATCTAAGTATAAACTGGACCAAATCAATTTAAATTTTCTCTTTCGGGTCCTGTCTAACCCAGTTAGCTACTTACTAACTGCTATAAACAGCAGCTTTTGCTAGGGTTAGTCAAGTTAAGTGTTCTGAACAAGTTAGATTTTCTAAGCTTGACACTTAACCTGATTGTTGTTCAGTTGGTATTTATTGCCCCAATTACTGTAGATGCACTGACTTAAAGCATCTTGAATCAAGGCATAAACCAAAGCATCTCAATCCAGTCTAGGTTATCAATCAAATGCTGGCTTCTAGATCTATAAGTGCATGCAGTTCTAGGGTTAGGGCCTAAGCTAAGTCCATTTGCGAAAAAGCCCTAGTTTTGAAGGGGGTAAGTTTTGAAAAAAAAGTAAGTCGGAAAATCATAAAATGATTTTGCAAATGAAATAAGAAATAAAATAGTTTTTTCGAAAAGAAGCATAAGTAGAGCAGTCCTATTCTACCAAGCATAACCCTAACTGCCTTCTTAGTGAACTGAACTCAGACTCAGGTAAGGGTTGGTGAAGATATCAGCTATGTTAGATTTTGAGTCACCATGCTTAAGGACTATCTCACCCCTGGCTACATGATCTCTTACGAAGTGGTGTTTAACTTCTATGTGTTTGGTTCTAGAGTGTTGGATTGGGTTCTTAGTTAGATTAATTGAACTTATATTATCAATGTAGACTTGGGTTTGGGTGTAATTAAGCTGGAAGTCTTTAAGAGTATGCATCATCTATAAGAGTTGTGCTACACACTCTCCTAAAGCAACATACTCAGCTTCGGTTGTGGATAGAGCTACGCAGTGTTGCTTTCTGCTGCACCAACTGACTAGACTATTTCCTAAAAGTTGATAGCTTCCACTTATACTTTTTCTATCCAGTTTACATCCAGCATTGTCAGAATCTGAGTATCCTGACAAGTCAAAAGATGAGGTCCTAGGATACCAAATCCCTACATTTAGGGTGCCCTTGATGTATCTAAGTATTCTTTTTAGGGCTGCTAAGTGTGTTTCCTTAGCACAGGATTGGTATCTAGCACACATTCCTACAGCAAAAAGGATATCAGGTCTGCTAGCTGTAAGGTAAAGTAGACTACCAATAATACTTCGATATAGTTTAAGGTCTTCAGGTTTACCTTCAGGGTCACTATCTATTTTTACATTTGTGGTCGTGGGGGTACTTATGCTTTTGGAGTTATCCATTTTAAATTTCTTTATTAACTCCTTAGCATATTTGGTTTGATGGACATAATTTCCATCCCTAGTTTGCTTAATTTGTAATCCTAAAAAAAAGTTGAGCTCACCAACTAAGCTCATTTCGAATTCGTTTTCCATTATATTTACAAATTCTTTTAAGAAATTTGAGTTGGTGGATCCAAAAATTATATCGTCAACATAGATTTGGGCAATAAAGATGTCTTTTTCTAAGGTCTTAACAAAAAGAGTTGAGTCAATTTATCCTTGATTAAATTCCTTAGAAATGAGGTAGGTTGATAGATGTTCATACCATGCCCTAGGTGCTTGTTTTAGTCCATACAGTGCCTTATTGAGCTTGTAAACATGGTCAGGTTTTTCTAAGTCCTCAAAACCTGGGGGTTGTCCTACATAAACTTCTTCTCTAATAAAACCATTCAGAAAAGCTGACTTTACATCCATTTGGTAGAGTTTAAATCCTTTATGGACTGCAAAGGCTAGCAACATTCTAATAGACTCAAGTCTGGCTACTGGGGCATAGGTTTCATCATAGTCTAACCCTTCGACTTGGCTGAACCCTTTAGCTACTAAGCGAGCTTTGTTTCTAATTATTTCCCCTTGGTCATTTAGCTTATTCCTAAATACCCACTTAGTGTCAATAATGGATTTGCCCTCAGGTTTAGGTACTAGTTCCCAGACTTGGTTGCTTTCAAATTAGGCTAACTCCTCTTGCATTGCTATGATCCAATCAGGATCAGGTAAGGCTTCCTCTATAGTCTTAGGTTTAATTTTTGAAATCAATGCAATCTGACTATGATTTCTATAGGAAGACCTAGTTCTGACTCCTAAGGTTGGATCACCCACAATTTGATCAGTTGGGTGACTGAGTCTAGGTTTCTTGGTTCTTCTAGAACTTGGTTCAGCCTCAACTCCGGCTGGATGGTTCGGTTCAATATTTGGTTCAACTACTTGGGTTGGTTCAATTATTGGTTCAATTGACTCAGTAGTTGGTTTAATAGTTAGTTCATTTAGAGGTTTAACTAGTGGTTCAATAATTTGTTCATTATCTTCGTAATCACTATTTGATGGATTTCGATCTGGATTATCAGATTTTGAATTAGTTTCCTCATCAAATATTAGATTTGTTGTTTCTTCAATTTTGTTAGTTTATTTATTGTAGACCCTATAGGCCCTACTTGTTGTTGAATATCCTAAGAAGATCCCTGGGGTTGACTTAGACTGAAATTTACCTAGATAGTCCTTGGTGTTTAGGATATGGACGTTGCACCCAAAGACTCTTAGGTAGTGTAGGTCTCGAAGTCTATGGAAGTATAATTCATAGGGAGTTTTATTATGTCGTTTGTTAATTAGGACCCTATTTTAGATATAGCAAGCCGTACTAATTGCTTCTGCCCAAAGTTGGTTAGCTAGGTTGAATTCATTGAGCATAGTCCTAGCGGCTTCCTGTAGGGTTCTATTTTTTCGTTCGACTATCCCATTTTGCTGGGGGGTTCTAGGACACGAAAATTTATGTATGTACACGTTTATTCTATAAAATTCCTCGAACCTTTGATTCTCAAACTCTCCCCCGTGATCACTCCTAAGCCTTTTGATTTTGGTATCATTTTGATTTTCAACTATCTTACAAAAATTAATAAACAGGTTAGGGTTTCATCCTTAGTCTTTAGAAACCTTACCCAAGTAAACCTAGAGTAATCATCTATAATTACTAAGCAGTACTGGTTTCCGCTTAGTGACTTGGCTCTTTGTGAATCAAATAGGTCAAGGTGCAGGAGTTCAAGTGTGGTTTGAGTTAGGTCTGATTGAATTTGTTTGTGATTAGACCTGGTTTGTTTACCTTGATTGCATGATTCACATATCATGTTTTCATGGTTCTTAATTTTTGGTATTCCTTTAATTAGACCAAGTTGGGTGATTTTTGAAATTAATCTTAGATTAGTGTGACCTAATCTCCTATGACAGAGGTTTGATGCTTCTAACTGAGTTAAGAAGCATTTAGGTATTAAGGGTAGGTTTATAGTGTAAACGTTATTTTTCCTAGTGCCCTTAAGTATGACTTCTGAGTCTTGCAAATTTCTAATCAGGCAGTCAGAGTTGGTGAAGGTAACTACATAACCAGTATCATATAGTTGACTTATACTAAGCAAGTTAAATTTGAAGTTTTCAACCAAGAGTACGTTTTTAATTACAAAATCAGATTTGAGTTCAATGTTACTGACCCAATGACCTTGAGTGTAGCATTGTTGCCAAAAGCTACTAAGCCTAGGTTCTTGAACTTGAGTTTGGTGAATTTTAATTTGTCCCCAGTCATGTGTCTGGAGCACCCGCTATCCAACATCCATTGGTCCAAATCTTTATGTTTCTACACATAAACAATTTGTTGATTTGGATCCAATTAGAATTAAGATAGCTTAAATTGATTTTCACAACCTAGTCTGTCTCACCCAATCTATAGTTATCAATCATGTTAACCTTATAGGTTTTGTGAGACAGGTTTTAATAGAAGTAAAGATTTTATTTTGAAAAACCATGATTAGTTTTGAAAAAGTTAAATTAATTTTAAAACCAATTAATTATGCTTTTAAAAAAATATTTGAATCTAAGATTAATTGAAATCTGTGTTAGATTCAAATCTGACAATAGTAAAGTGAATTTGGTTTTCAATAATCGGCTTCCAGGTGTTGGTGAGACACTTGGTCTTCTTTGGTCGTAGCCTTATTGGATGATCAACTCTTTCCTTGACAAAGCCTTTTATTGAAAAATCCATCTTCAAGTTACTCCTTGAAGGATTTTGGTCTAACTAATTTGGGTCTTGGATCGGTAGCTTCGGCTAGTTCCGCCAAAATGGCTTCCCTAACGTACTATCATCTCACCTCCACCCAATACTATGTTGTTCAAATTTCAGTTAATCGTTTTGGTCCTTAATCTAACCAGTCCTAGGTCTAAGCATGGTAAATTGTAGAAAATAAATAAACAAGCAAGCATGCAATTTTAAAATAAAAAAGAATTTATCTAACTATAAAAATTATTTTTAAGTTGGCTCCCCCTGGACTAAAGTCATGGTAGTGATTAGGCAAGATATGAATCTTGTCCTTGGGGATCCAATACTGGTTTGGTCCAGCTTGGTTGTTCATGCAATGTTTGGGTACCCATGCCTGAACTTTGGGCCTAGATTGGTTCAATACAGCATAGTATGACCTTTGTCTAGACTTGGTTCGATACCCTAACCCGGATCGATTTAGAACAGACTTCTGTTTTCCAAGGATCATGTCAAGACCCTTGGAGCCTGAAGTGAATCGTTCTAAAGCTGCTCTAAGGTCCTTGACTTGAGTTCTCAAGGAGGAGTTCTCTTTCTCAAGCTTTTCAACTTGAGTAGAGGTTCCTTCTTGAACCTTCTAGTCAAAGATCTAGAGTTAGCTCCCTCTTTCAGGTGTTTTACTTCCTGTCAGAGGGACTCGACTCAGATTTTGGCTTTCGCCAAGTTACAAGACAAATATTCAATTAACTCTGATAATTAAACTTTAGAATAACCACTTACAGTTAGTTTGTCATCCTCCGAAATGGTGAGCTTTCCATTGTCCAGCTCCGATTCTGGTTCGGTGTCGATGTCTTCCGAAGCAGTCAAGGCGAGCAGGTTCGATTGTGGGGCCTCTTCTTCTTCTTCGGAGGAAGACTCATCCGACGTGGCTTGAAGGGACTTCTTCCTTCGAGTCTTCTTGGCTTCTTTCAGATTAGGGCACTCCGATTTGTAGTGTCCTTTTTTGTTGCATTCGTAGCAGGTTACGTTTGATTTGGTCTTGGACGTTGATGGTTCAGCTGGATCTTCCATCTTTCGGCTGGCTTTTCTTCTGTTGGACTGATACTTCAGCTCCTTGTAGTAGTCTCGGGCTAGCCGAACAAGCTTGGGTCGATCCCCTTCGCTGTCTTCTGAATCTAAGTCTGAGTCAGACTCGGGTGCAGGTTGAGGCTTTTTCTTGGCCACCTTTCCTTGGGTTTTTCCTGCAAGAAATGAAATACCTTTCCCGGATAAAGTGAAGTTAGTCTGCTCATGTAATTCTAGTTTAGAAAATAACTTGTCTAACTTAATTTTGGAAAGGTCCCTAGAAACTTCGTATGCATCAACCATAGATGACCACAAAGTATTTCTCGGGAAGTCATTAAGGGTATACCTGATAAGGTCACGGTTTTCTACCTTGTGACCGATTGTGTGTAGACCGTTCATCAGCTCCTGGATCCTGGCATGGAGCTGGGCTGCTGACTCACCTTCATTCATTTTGATTGTGTACAATTTGTTCAGCAGTAGGTCCCACTTGTTGATTCGGGTGTCAGAGGTACCTTCATGCAATTCGATCAATTTACCCCAGAGTTCCTTCGCACTGTTGAAGGGTCCCACCCGGTTCATAACCGTTTTAGTCGTGTTACAGTTTTAAATACAATTAAAGTACCGAACTCCTCTAAACTAATGCAGGATAGAGTAACTCGAGTCGTCTCTCTCAAGGAATGTAATGATAGGTTAATAACCCTTAGGATTCCAAATTATTTCTTTTGGGTTTTGGATATTAAACTGGGGTTTGGATTTGAGAGCTATGACTACGAAATGAAATAACAAAGAAAGTATGAAATTTAATCCTAATTAATGAAAGACAATGCAGGTAATAAATCTAAGCTCACTAAACTACCCTTGCCAGAAAATTAAAAGAAACATAAGGTAAAGCATGAACGGAACCTACACTAATCTAGTTGCATTCAATTAAAGACAAAAACTTAAAGAAATTGAAAGGAATCAGACAATAAAGGATTAAGCAAAATAAAATACAAGAAATTAAACCTAACTATTGGAATAAGCATTTTGTCAAACAACTTGCGAGCATGAATCAAAATAACAAAGGTACGTGCAAACTAATATTGGAGATCAAGCTCAATACAACCATTCAACAATCGACACAAACATCCGACTATATGAAACAATTAACCAAATCTGATCAAGCTGCTGCTGGATGCAATCTGAAGAAGACTGCTGGCCGAAAATGGATGAACTGCTGTGAAGAGATGGAGAAGAGTAGATGCTAATTGGAGAAGAAAGAAGCGCTGCCTAATGCGGCTGTTGAATCTGCTGAAGCATGGAGGAGCTGCGGCGCTAGGGTTTGCGGATGAGGAGTGAAGGAGAAGATCCTGATGTCGAGTGGATTGTGAGGAGAATAGACGGTGGAGAGTGGCCGGCCGGCGGTGGTGATGGTAGAGAGGCAACCGCCGACCAATGGAGGGAAGGAAGAGGAGATGGAGTCGGGCTCTAGGGTTTGCGTCGGGTCCCTTCTCCCGGAGCAGATGGAGTCGGCCTTCGATGGAGTCGAGAGGATGAGGTCATGCGTGACATGTGAGAAGAGATGGAGTCCCCTCTTTTCTTCCGTTTCAGCCTTCGGTTCGGACCAGCTCAACCCATCAGTTCTTGGTTCAGCCAAGCCTTGGGTTCAGCCTCAGCCCTTGGATCAGCCAAGCCTTGGGTTCAGCCTTAGCCCTTGGTTCAGCCAAGCCCTTGGGTTCAGCCAAAGCTTCGGTTCAAGGTCCAATCTTTAATTCCCTACAAAAAATCATAAAATTATATCAAAATTTAGAGGAAATTATAATGGGCTCCAAAAATATATCCTAATCGTAAAATATGGTATAAACATGGTTTAAGCGTACGAGAGAATAAAAAAATGCTAAATAAATGAGGAAATAAAATGGCGTAAAATGCTAGTTATCACACCCCCACACTTAATTCTTGGACGTCTCGAGCAAGCAAACAAAACTAAAAGAAAACAAAATATCTCCCAAACATTATATCCCCTATCGATACTTTAAAAATAATAAAAGAAGGTTACTTAGGATCACCAAGTCTCAAGAATCAATGTATTTATAGTTCCAAATCTCACATAAGTCAAAATGCATGGTAATTACATCAACTTGAATAAACTAAGCATGACAAAAATCTCACAAGATAGATATATGCACTGATGCTCACAGAAATAACAAATATGAAAGTGGAGTTCTCTCAAAGCATTCATGACATTGCACTACTATATGCTTGCTTATTTTCTACTTCTCCACTACTATAGCATAAGTACACAAATCAAGAGGACTTTTCAATGAATAATGATGAAACCATGTGCTACCAAGAGAACTAGAAGGGTAGATAACAAAGAAGATCACAGAGAATATGAGAGCATTGGGGTAATCAACATGACGTATACAATCAAATAATGTGCCAAAATAGAAAAAACTCAACCAAACATCCAACACTCAAAATTCTCCTTGCACCTTCTCAATGCAATACACAACATTTTTTTCATGAAAATATTCCTTCTTGTTCATCACTAACAAAATCCCAAATGCTTGAGAAATTTTTTTTCTTCACTTTTTTTTTATTTCTCATCTTTATTTTTTTCTCTTTTTTTTTCTTTTTTTTCAATAGAGAGATATTTTTTTTTTCAACAAGCATTCGTCCATACACACTTGTCTTCCCCCCACACTTAAAACCTGCCTCAGACAATATAACAAAGCATGATAACATCTAAAACTCACAATAATAGAAGCTAATAATAGACAAATAAAAATGTACTCATCATGCAATCACCCCACGCTCTCATGCTCAAGGGAAGAATAAGCTAATAATGATATGACAGTGAGAATACAATAACAATGAGAAGATCTGACAAAGGAAAGATAATGAAACATGAAAGCAATAGGTGAAATGCTCACCCGTAACAGTAGCAAAGTAGGGGGAAAACTAAGAGTTCAATAAGAAAGTTTGCCTCTATCATATTCATGTAAGCTTATGCTAACGTAATTTCAAAAAGAATCAAATCAAGTTCTTGTTAGTGATATGAGAGAAGTGTCCTAAGGCAATCGCCTTATGATTGTAATCATTTATTTTAATAAATGAATATTCACTATTTAAGTATACATGTTTGTGTATTTGATTGAGATCATAAACTCATTTACTGAATGTCCGCAATACAATTCACAGCATGAGAGAATTTGTGATGAATTCACAACTAGTGATTATCTCTACATATGCAATTGTGAAGTATTGAAATTGTCCCTAGTCGATGAATTGATAAATACGGACACTATCAATTCTGTTGAGACTAGCATCAGTTATTCTCTAATCAGCTGATTCTCACTGGCTGGTGACATTGAGATGTCCAGAGATAAACATGAATGCTAGTTAAGGGAACTAGTTTATTGGAGTGACTGGCTGTAAAACTTCATATGGTAGTCTACATATAGATATGTCAGTAAAGTTCTTACTGCAGCTTAAGTGTGATGTTCCTTTGACTTGCGGTGTTCAAGTCACTTTGACATCTTAAGCAAGCGTCTCCAAGGAAGTGTGGACCCAGGATGATTGGGTATAAGCCGAAGTGCCCGAAGATGTTTGAACAACCTACAAAGGATTTACCACTCCTTGCGAGGAGATGTATACTCGAGGCCTATCGTCGGATTGTTACTCAAAGCCTCTGGCCAGAGCATGACATGTTCAGAGTATGAATCTCTTAAATACATGAGAGTAATTAGAATCCGTAGGACGAGAAAACGTTACTTGGGCTAGGTGTGACGTAGTCAGCCTAGTGGGGACTGACACACATAGACCATGTCCTGAACCAAGTGGGTATAAGATGGTGAAGGGAATGGGGCACGATTCATTATAGTTGCTGAAGGGTTTCAGAATTGTTTCTGAGGTCAACCGTTGATCTTTCGATTAATTGGGGATCATGATGTACTACTAGGAGCCAATCATGATCGTTCTATAATTGATTAATTATAGACGGCCAACATAAATCGAAAGCCTATTTAGTCACACGCACTACAAGTAATCCGAGGGATTTAAAACGAGTTGAAAATTGGATTTTCCAATCAAGAGAGATTAAGTTTGGTTGAGCCAAACGATAAGTCGAATCTGAATTTTTCAAAGACGCATCGGAAGCATAAAATGGCTAAGTCTTTTGAAGACTTAATAGATGAATTAAATAAGTTTAATTCATTGGAGCTTGGCTTGGATGGGCAGGCCAAAGAGGGCCTCCATCCTCTTTGCTTGGCCGACCACAACAAAGGGAGAGAACCAAGTTTTTAGTTCAATTTATAAAATAAACCAAGTGTGGTTTGTTTTATAAAATTATGGATGATATAAATTTTTATATAATAAACCAAGGTTTGGTTTATTTTTCATGGAAATTAAAATGAACAATGGATTGGTTTATTTTATAAAATCAATCATGGATTGATTTACCATGATAAGGAAATTTATTCCATAGGAGAGAAGATTTTTATCATGAATTAAAATATGATTTTAACCATGATATAAAATCAAACTTGGCATGATGGAATAAGTTATTCCATATTTGAGAGGCTTGATGGTTGAGAGACCACTATATAAAGGACCCAAGGCAAGGCTTGGGTGTGCATCATAGAGATGAAGGCATAGGCTCTCTCCCTCTCTTTCTCTCCTTCTCTTCTCCCCTTCTTGCCGTGCGCCAACTAGCCCCAAGAAGGAGCACCAGCCGGGCGCCCTTGCCCTTTCCCTGCCGACCACCACTTGCTGCCGGAGAATGAAGCTCCGGCCATCTCTTGGCCGGAAGAAGGTGCTGTTGGAATTAGAGTTTGCCGCAAGGATCCTTTTTGCCGCAAGCCTCTTCTTTTTCTTCGCCGGAATTTTGATTCTGGCCATCCTTTTGTGGTTAGTCTTCCGACTTCTCTCTTGGATTTTCTCGTCGCGTTCTTGGAGAATCTAGTAGTTCTCGAGAACACGAAACTCGTGGCGTTGCGAAGTCATCCCGAAGATACTCGGCTTGGACGCGAATAGAGGCGGAGCTTCCAAGGGACGCTTACGGTTGGATCTCGTCCCTTCTTTCGAGTTACGCGAGGTAATACGTAAATTAGTTTACGTTTCTGCAAACTTTTAAATATATGATCATGTCTACACAAGATAAACTTGCATGCTTAGATATGTGGTTAAATGATTTAGAGAAATTATTTATGCTAAACCTTCCGCTGCACGTAATTAATTTTGAAATTACGAACCCGCATCCATGTCAACATGCACCCGGTCCCAACAGTGGTCAGAGGCGAGGTTTGTGTTCGACATAATCATATAATTGTTTTGCGGAAAGCATTATCATGATCTCAATTTTTGAAAATTTTCAATTATGGGACTTTCCAATTATGGTAAATTTTCGATTTAAGAATTTCAAAGTTTGGAAATCCTCATGAAATTTCGCAAACTTTTGAAATATCTGTGTTTCTGAAATTTTATGATAATTGTGAAAACTATCCATTTTTGGAAACTTTCCAATTTTGGAAATTTCCTATTTTGGAAATTTTCCAATTTTGGAAAAACGTAAGTTTTCTTTGTACTAGAAACATACAATTATTCTGAAAACCTTTTATTTTTGGAAACTTTCCATTTATGGAAAGCTCACAATTTTGGGCACTTTCTTTCAAGAAAGTCTAGACAAATTATGGGAATATTAATTAGCATTTAAATTTATAATTGAAAATTAAATTATTTACAAAATTTTTTATTTTGGATTGAGCCTCGGGGAGCCGTCCAATTTAAAGTTAGTTGTTATAATTAAATTTCTTAAATTGAATTTAAGCTGTCAAATGTTTAATTTGGATTGAGCCTCGGGGAGCTGTCCAAATTAAGTTATTGATATTAATTTTTCATAAATAAAATATGTGATCAAATCTTGAAAATTTTTGAGGTGATTCTAAAACGATAATTTCCTTTTTTGATTTATGAGGTGATGCTCTTACATATTATTGTCTCCAAAATTAATTAGGAAAATTGTTTCCTATGGAGTATATTTCCTTAAATAAGATTTTAATAAAAATAATATGTGGTTGAATTAAGAGAATCTGTCTCTTAATTTAATAAGATTTGATTTAGAGAAATCAAAGTCTTAAACATATTATTTCCGAAATTGATTATGATAATTCAGGAAATTGTTTCCCAAAACAATTCCTTGAATAAAGTATGAAATTAGAATTAGGAAATCCGGTTCATAATTCAATTAATGAGACTTGATAAATTAAGTCACATACATACTTTATTAAGGAAATCGTTAGATCATGACATAATTATATGTCATGAATGTGCATAAAAGAAAAGGATGAGACCCAAAACCCCTTACAAAATATTAAGGCCAACACCTTCCATTAATATGGTTAGAACCGGAGTTTTGTTTCTCGTTTGGGTTGATGGACACATCCATGCCCGGCTTGAACCTCAACATGTTCAAACCATGGAATTAGTTTATGATTAATATAGTTGGAGTCAGAGGTCAATCCTTAGTTTTGGTTGTTGGACACATCCAAGCCTGACTAAACGGTTGAATGAGCTCCAACCATATTAAAACTATTTCTTGATTAATGGGTCAGCCTTAAGCTTGGAGCATCGATTTGTTGTGCCACAGCCAAGGTCGATGTAAAGAGAGGTGCAGTTGGGTGCTATGTATATTGTTGCATACTTGTTAATGAGTTAACAACCCAATGATTTATGCAAACATTCAATTAGTTGATAGCATAATGTGATAGTTACATATGTATAATATGTAATCGGTATAATTACCTACCTTCATAGCTAAGAATAACTTGATGGACTCTAGCCATGGTTGTTCTTATCTATGGTTGGATATCAACCTATTTGGAGATGTTCCTACGATCTCCCGAATTGATAAAAAGGGTTATTCAATTCGAAAAATAAATAGGATTTAATTAATGTATATTGATGCATTCTTTATCATTCTCATCACATAACCTCAATTTGTATTTCTAGGATAATCACCTGATCATGTCTTCTCTGAATTTGCGTTCCATTTTGGACACCAATAAGCTGACTGGGCCAAACTTCATGGACTGGCTTCGAAACCTGAGGATAGTCCTCAAGGCAGAAAAGCTTGCTTATGTCCTTGAAGAACAACTTCCCAACCATCCTCCTGAAGATGCAACTCCAGACCAGTTAGTGGCCTATCAGAAACATGTGGCGATTCTGAACTTGCGAGTTGCATCATGCTGGCCGCTATGGTACCTGAGCTACAAAAGCAGCATGAGCATATGGATGCTCATACCATCGTCTTCCATCTTCATGAGCTGTTTGACGAGCAGGCGAGATCCGAAAGTTTGAGGTCTCCAGACTCCTCTTCACCTCTAAGATGCAGGAAGGCACTTCTTTTCACAGTTTGTGTTGAAGATGTTGGGGTACATTGAGCGACTAGGCACACTCGGATTTGCAATGGATCACGAACTAAGTATTGACTTAATTCTGCATTGTTTGCCCAAGAGTTACTCACAGTTTGTGATGAACTATCGGATGAACAAACTGGAGACTACCATTCCTGAGTTGCTTAACCTGCTGAAGACTGTAGAGCCTTCTATAAAGCAGGATCAGAAGACGGTACTGTTAGTTGGTTCCTCAAAGAAAGGCTCTAAGAGGAAGCCCAAAGAACAAAATAAGGGAAGGAAGAAAAAGGCCAAAAAGATTGAAAAGACACCAAAAGGCACTTGCCATCACTGCGGCAAGGAGGGCCACTGGCGAAGAAACTGCAAGGTTTATCTTGAGTCCTTGAAGAAGAAGGCATCCGATGCCCCATCCTCTTCAGGTATCTTCGTTATTGAATGTCACTCTATTTCCTCGGACACCTGGGTACTTGATACTGGGTGTAGCTCACATATATGTAATGACATACAGGGGCTAAGGAATAGAAGAAGACTCGTCAAGGGAGAAGCGAATTTGCGAGTTGGAAATGGAGCAAAGATTGCTGCTGTTGCCATCGGAACATATTTGCTAAAGCTCCCTACTGGACTTGTCTTAGAATTGGATAATTGTTATTTTGTTCCTTCGTTAATAAAGAACATTGTATCTATTTCATGCTTGAATGAAAAGGGTTATCATTTAACTTTTAGTAACAATTGCTGTTACATAACTTTAAATGGTGATCTTTATGGGACCGGAACTTTATACAATGGTATCTACCCGTTAGATTTATCCGGTGACGTTTTCAATATCGAAGTTAGCAACAAACGTGCTCGAATAGATAATCAAATAGACTCCTATATGTGGCATTGTCGTCTTGGCCATGTAAGTAAGAAACGCATGACCAAATTATACCGATGTGCAATTCTGGAATCATTTGAACCCGGTTCATTTGATACATGGAATCATGCTTAAAAGGCAAGATGACCAAATTACCCTTTTCCGAAAATGGTAAACCAATGAGAGAATTGCTTGGTCTAATACATACTGATGTATGTGGACCAATGCCAACTCGTGCATAAGGAGGCTATAGCTACTTCATTACCGTTATCGATGATCAATCACGATTCGGGTATGTGTTCTTAATGAAACACAAATCTGAAGCTTTTGAGAAATTCAAAGAGTTCAGAAGTGAAGTAGAGAAATAGCTTGGCAAAAGTATTAAGATACTTCGATCCGATCGGGGTGGTGAATACTTAAGTCAAGAGTTTCAAGATTATCTTAGGGACAATGTGATATTGTCTCAATGGACTCCGCCATATACACCACAGCATAATGGTGTATCTGAGAGGCGTAACCGAACCTTGATGGATATGGTTAGATCTATGATGAATCATGCAACTCTTCCAAAATCCTTTTGGGGCTATGCGCTTAAGACAGCTGTTTACTTACTAAACAGAGTCCCAACCAAGGTAGTCTCTATTACTCCATATGAGACGTGGAATAGTAAGAAACCTCATTTATCTCACCTAAAGATATGGGGTTGTCCTGCTTATGTAAAGCGGACTGTATCAGACAAATTGGATGCTAAGTCTGATAAATGTCTATTTATACTCAAAGGAAACAAAGGGTTGCCAATTCTATCATCCCTTGGAACAAAAGGTGTTTGTTTCAAGGCATGCTATATTTCTAGAAAAAGAATTTCTTTTACAAGAAAACAGTGGGAGTAGCATTGAACTTAAAGAAGTTCAAGAAACTCCAATAGACATTACAGAGACACCTAATCTAGACCCACAACCAATAACTCATAATGATGAGCTATCAGTTGAACCTAAAACAACACCACTTCTTCGTAAGTCTGATAGGACACGCAATATTCCAGAGAGATACGGATTTCTCATAAGTGAATTGAACGACATGTTACTCATTAACGATGACGAACCTATTAGTTATGAAGATGTTCTGAAAAATTCAGAAAGGGATAAATGGCTTGAAGCCATGAAGTCAGAAATGGATTCCATGTACAAAAATCAAGTATGAGACTTGGTTAACCCACCTGAAGGGATTAAGCCCATAAGGTGCAAGTGGGTTTTCAAGAAGAAAACCGACATGGAAGGTAATGTTGTTACCTTTAAGGCTAGATTAGTGGCAAAAGGATATCGTTAGAAACAAGGAATTGATTATGACGAAACCTATTTACCAGTAGCTATGCTTAAATCCATTCGGATGTTCCTGGCCATAGCAGCTCATTATGATTATGAGATATGACAAATGGATGTGAAAACAGCTTTCCTTAATGGAAACCTGCTTGAGGATGTATACATGATACAACTTGAAGGTTTCACATCGGTTAATAAAACCAAAGTATGCAAGTTTTGACGATCCATATATAGACTAAAGTAAGCATCCAGGAGCTGGAACATCCGTTTTGATGAGACAATCAAAGAGTTTGATTTCTCACAAAATCCTGACGAACCTTGTGTGTACAAGAAGGTTAGTGGGAGTGCAGTCGTATTCCTAGTGTTATATGTCGATGACATATTACTTATAGGAAACGATATATCAGTCTTACAGTCAGTTAAAATTTGCTTGTCCAAAACTTTCTCCATAAAAGACCTGGGAGAAGCAACCTATATCCTTGGGATTAGAATCTATAGAGATAGATCAAAACGGTTGCTTGTTCTTTCGCAGTCTACATATATAGACCGAGTGCTAGAAAGGTTTAGCATGTCGGAATCCAAGAAAGGTTACCTTCCCATCAGGCATGGGATCAACCTTTCGAAGTCTATGTGTCTGCGCACAGAAGACGAGAGGATTTGCATGAATAAGATTCCTTATGCATCCGCAATAGGATCTATCATGTATGCTATGTTATGTACTAGGCCCGATGTATCGTATGCTCTGAGCGTCACAAGCAGATACCAGTCAGATCCAGGAATGGATCATTGGGCGGCTGTCAAGACAATCCTCAAGTACTTAAGAAACACTAAGGATGTGTTCCTAATATATGGAGAAGGTGATATGGTAATACGTGGGTATACATATGCCAGTTTCCAGACAGATAAGGATGACTCCAAATCTCGTCCGGATACGTATTTATTTTGAATGGAGGCGCAATAAGTTGGAAGAGTTCCAAGCAAGACACCGTAGCGGATTCTACCACGGAAGCGGAATATATTACAGCTTCGAAAGCAGCAAAGGAAGCAGTCTGGATCAAAAAGTTTGTCTCAGAACTTGGTGTGGTTCCAACCATTGATGAAGCAATACCGGTTTACTGCGACAACAATAGAGCTATTGCACAAGCAAAGGAACCAAGGTCTCATCAGCGATCCAAACATGTGCTTCGTCGCTATCATCTGATTAGAGAGATTATGAGTAGGAATGATATACAAACTGAGAAAATTCCCACTGAAAGGAATTTAGCGGATCCTTAACTAAGGCCTTGCCTCAAAACAAGTTTGAGGGCTATGTTAAAGCCTATGGTATTGGGTTCCGTAGCAATTGGCATTAGGCCAAGTGGGAGTTTGTTAGTGATATGAGAGAAGTGTCCTAAGGCAATCGCCTTATGATTGTAATCATTTATTTTAATAAATGAATATTCACTATTTGAGTATACATGTTTGTGTATTTGATTGAGATCTTAAACTCATTTACTGAATGTCCGCAATACAATTCACAGCATGAGAGAATTTGTGATGAATTCACAACTAGTGATTATCTCTACATGTGCAATTGTGAAGTATTGAAATTGTCCCTAGTCGATGAATTGATAAATACGGACACTATCAATTCTGTTGAGACTAGCATCGGTTATTCTCTAATCAGCTGATTCTCACTGGCTGGTGACATTGAGATGTTCGGAGATAAACATGAATGCTAGTTAAGGGAACTAGTTCATTGGAGTGACTGGATGTAAAACTTCATATGGTAGTCTATATATAGATATGTCAGTGAAGTTCTTACTGCAGCTTAAGTGCGATGTTCCTTTGACTTGTGGTGTTCAAGTCATCTTGGTCATGGAGACTTATACTTTGACATCTTAAGCAAGCGTCTCCAAGGAGGTGTGGACCCAGGATGATTGGGTATAAGCTGAAGTGCCCGAAGATGTTTGAACCACCTACAAAGGATTCACCACTCCTTACGAGGAGATGTATACCCGAGGCCTATCGTCGGATTATTACTTGAAGCCTCTGGCCAGAGCATGAATCTCTTAAATACATGAGAGTAATTAGAATCCGTAGGACGAGAAAACGTTACTTGGGCTAGGTGTGACGTAGTCAGCCTAGTGGGGACTGACACATATAGACCATGTCCTGAACCAAGTGGGTATAAGATGGTGAAGGGAATGGGGCACGATTCATTATAGCTGCTAAAGGGTTTCAGAATTGTTTCTGAGGTCAACCGTTGATCTTTCGATTAATTGGGGATCATGATGTACTACTAGGTGTCACACATGATCGTTCTATAATTGATTAATTATAGATGGCCAACATAAATCGAATGCCTATTTAGTCACACACACCACGAGTAATCCGAGGGATTTAAAACAATTTGAAAATTGAATTTTCCAATCAAGAGAGATTAAGTTTGGTTGAGCCAAACGATATGTCGAATCTGAATTTTTCAGAGATGCATCAGAAGCATAAAATGGCTAAGTCTTTTGAAGACTTAATAGATGAATTAAATAAGTTTAATTCATTGGGGTTTGGCTTGGATGGGCCGGCCAAAGAGGGTCTCCATCCTCTTTGCTTGGCCGGCCACAACAAAGGGAGAGAACCAAGTTTTTGGTTCAATTTATAAAATAAACCAAGTGTGGTTTGTTTTATAAAATTATGGATGATATATATTTTTATATAATAAACCAAGGTTTGGTTTATTTTTCATGGAAATTAAAATGAACCATGGATTGGTTTATTTTATAAAATCAATCATGGATTGATTTACCATGATAAGAAAATTTATTCCATAGGAGAGAAGATTTTTATCATGAATTAAAATATGATTTTAACCATGATATAAAATCAAACTTGGCATGATGGAATAAGTTATTCCATATTTGAGAGGCTTGATGGTAGAGAGGCCACTATATAAAGGACCCAAGGCAAGGCTTGGGTGTGCATCATAGAGATGAAGGCATAGGCTCTCTCCCTCTCTTTCTCTCCTTCTCTTCTCCCCTTCTTGCCGTGCGCCAACTAGCCCCAAGAAGGAGCACCAGCCGGCCGCCCCTGCCCTTTCCCTGCCGACCACCACTTGCTGCCAGAGAATGAAGCTCCGGCCATCTCTTGGCCGGAAGAAGGTGCTGTTGGAATTAGAGTTTGCCGCAAGGATCCTTTTTGCCGCAAGCCTCTTCTTTTGCTTCGCCGGAATTTTGATTCTGGCCATCCTTTTGTGGTTAGTCTTCCGACTTCTCTCTTGGATTTTCTGGTCGCGTTCTTGGAGAATCTAGTAGTTCTCGAGAACACGAAACTCGTGGCGTTGCGAAGTCATCCCGAAGATACTCGGCTTGGACGCGAATAGAGGCGGAGCTTCCAAGGGATGCTTACGGTTGGATCTCGTCCCTTCCTTCGAGTTACGCGAGGTAATACGTAAATTAGTTTACGTTTCTGAAAACTTTTAAATATATGATCATGTCTACACAAGATAAACTTGCATGCTTAGATATGTGGTAAAATGATTTAGAGAAATTATTTATGCTAAACCTTCCGCTGCACGTAATTAATTTTGAAATTACGAACCCGCATCAATGTCAACATGCACCCGGTCCCAACAGTGGTCAGAGCCTAGGTTTGTGTTCGACATAATCATATAATTGTTTTACGGAAAGCATTATCATGATCTCAATTTTGGATGCCACTATATAAAGGACCCAAGGCATGGCTTGGGTGTGCATCATAGAGATGAAGGCATAGGCGCTCTCCCTCTCTTTCTCTCCTTCTCTTCTCCCCTTCTTGCCGTACGCCAACTAGCCCCAAGAAGGAGCACCAGCTGACCGCCCCTGCCCTTTCCCTGCTGACCACCACCTGCTACCGGAGAAGGAAGCTCCGGCCATCTCTTGGCCGGAAGAAGGTGCTGCCGGAATTAGAGTTTGCCGCAAGAATCCTTTTTGCCGCAAGCCTCTTCTTTTGCTTCGCCGGAATTTTGATTCCGGCCATCCTTTTGTGGTTAGTCTTCTGACTTCTCTCTTGGTTTTCCTCATCGCGTTCTCAGAGAATCTAGTAGTTCTCGAGAACACGAAACTCGTGGCTTTGCGAAGTCATCCCGAAGATACTCGGCGTGGACGCGAATAGAGGCGGAGCTTCCAAGGGACGCTTACGGTTGGATCTCGTCCCTTCCTTCGAGTTACGCGAGGTAATACGTATATTAGTTTATGTTTATCAAAATTTTAAATATATGATCATGTCTACACAAGATAAACTTGCATGCTTAGATGTGTGATTAAATGATTTAGAGAAATTATTTATGCTAAACCTTCCGCTGCACGTAATTAATTTTGAAATTACGAACCTGCATCAATGCCAACATGCACCCGGTCCCAACAGTTCTAGAGTGTCATGTATCATAAATACTATCACACTTAAGGATAGACATGACAATATCCTCACTAGGTGAACAATAAAATGTCATGCTTAATCCAACAAGATAGAGTCCATCACCACAACAAATGACTAAATGCAATTCATGTCCCCAAGCATACCAAGGAAACCAAAACTCAATAGTCAGACTTAACAATCTTTTATGATTCTCAAAGCATAATAAAGGAACATGTAGGGAGATACAACTAAAAATCAAGCAAGGTTTATTCATAAACAAAATATAGAATGAGGAAGCAAACATGAATGCAAAGTATAAAAGCAAACAAACATGCAAGTATAAACATAAAGAAAAATAGAAAAGGAAAGAAAAGGAACAAACTCCCCTTTATTCCTGGCGGTTGGATTCGGTTCAGGAGTAACATCCATCCCGGTGGTGGTGGGGTTTGGGTAGTCGAGAGAGCATTTCTCACGTGATCACTATCATAATGCACTGCTCCCCCACACTTCAACTACGCATAAGTGTGTTCCGGTGGCCGGAGACGATTCAGGAACAAAACCCACTTTAGAGGTGAAGTGCTACGAGTCAAAGTAAGAGCAACTCCTCCCTCTTGATGCTTTTTGAAAGTCCTTCCAGGAGGTCGAAGTCTATTTAGTTGCAGCACCCACTCTAGAAGTCTACGACACCCTAAAAACCATGACATATCTCCCGTATGCGTGCAGGGTAAGAAAAAAATGAAATACAATCAGTTTCTATATGAAATGCATCCAGATATGCATCACATCCAATGAAATGAATTTTGGGTACCTCTATGAATTTTTCACAAACATTCTCCATATATGATTTATCAAGAATTGCATCAAATTCAACACATTCAACAAAATCAATTTTTGGTACCTCTATGGATTTCTCACACTCAGTTTCAGCATAATATGTATCAAGATGTGTTTCACAAACAATGAAGTCAAATGTAGGTATCTCCCTGAAATCTTCCAAAGGAAAAGGAGAAATACTTACCTGATCGTGCTGAAAAATACCTGGAGGTTCTACAAGAGTAGATGTATCCATAGCTTCCTCCTGGTCAAGAACAGGTTCCATCTCAGGCTCAAGTTCTGGTGGACATTCAACTAACTCAGGTGATTCTTGGGTTCTTGCTTCCACCATGCAAGTCCCTACACTTTCAGACTTATCCTCTAAATCTTCTAATGCATCAATCAATGTTGGTGGTCCCTGGGGCTCAATGCAATCCCCTACACCTGTAGAATCATTTCCAACACATGCTTCAACAACAGTATCTACAACAACCATATTAGAAAAGTTAGGACCTACATCAACTATGTCATCACAAAATAAAAGACTAGAAGGATCACAAAATAAAAAATTAGAAGGGTCCTGTAGAGCTTCAGAATCAAATTCAAGGTTGTTATAAGCTTTACTATCAATCTCCTCCACTGCCTCTATAGATAATGACTGCCCAATAGGTATGGGTGGTCCCTGGGGCTTAGTGCAATCTCCTACACTCTCAAACCTATCCTTTGAAGGCATCTCAATCAATATAGGTGATCCCTGGGGCTTAGTGTAATCCCCTACACCTATAGAGTCATCTGCAACAAAAATTGAGTCAGATACAATCTTCAAATCTTCAGCCTCCCCTGTAGCTAACACCTCCTCTGCCTCATCTGAACTAGAATATCCTCTCTGAACATCGATCCTGGCCCCTGTAGTCTGCATCTGACTAATGGTGGAGGATATCTGTACATAGTCTTCCTGATACTGCTGAAATGAAGCGTTACATTCTGAAAATCCTTCTCAAATTGCTGCTGAAGCTGAGCACTAAGTTAAGTGCTGAACTGTTGAAATTGAGTGTCAAGTCTGAGCGCTATATTGCTGAAAATTCCTCTCATTTTGTTGAAGAAATTGAGTAACAAAGGGTTCCAAAGTGAGTGGAAACTCCTGTTGGTCTTGAAATGTAGCATAAGGTTGCTGACAACCATGAGTAGGCTGTGAATTCTGAAAATCAAATAGTTGGGGCGATCAAATGAATAATTGGGTTGCTGAAGTTGTTGAAAATCAAGTTGACAACTTGGATGAGGTTGCTGAAAATTGTGACTCTGAAATAGCTGATCTGCTTGCTGAAAGTGTTGGTTGAAAGGTTGAAAATTCTGGGGTTGTGAAGATGGAAAATCTTGCTGAAAATTCTGGAATGGTGGCTGATAAATTTGCTGTGAATGTGGCCATCCTTACTGATCATAATTGAATGGTTGTTGGAAATCTTGGAAATTCTGTTGAAATTGCTGTTGTGGTTGCTGAAATAGTTGCAAATCTTGCTGAAAATTTGAATTGTACCCTTGCTGAAAATTCTGAAATAGTGGTTGAAATTGCTGTGGTGGTTGATTGAAATGTTGGCTTTGCTAAAAATCTGAATAGGGCTGCTGAAATTCTTGAAAAGGCTGAGATTTTGGCTGCCCTTGCTGAAATTGATAATCTGGTTGTTGAAAATCTGAATAGGACTGCTGAAAATCTTGGTTCTGCTGCTGAAATTGTTGACACGACTGCTGGTAAGTAGATGGATAAGCGTTTGTCCTTTGTTGGCACTCCCTTCAGCTTAAACAAACCTTTTAACTCCATCAAAAATTTGATCTCTAACTGTTCATTTGAAGACATTTTGAACCTGCAGTCCTGTCACAAAACAAACAAAATGGCAGCACCCATGTACAAAATGATAAAGCAAATAAGAATAGAATCAAAGGGTATAATTATTAACTACCACTACGATTCCCCGGCAATGGCGCCAAATTTGATAACCGTTTTAGTCGTGTTACGGTTTCAAATACAATTAAAGTACCGAACTTCTCTAAACTAATGCAGGATAGAGTAACTCGAGTCGTCTCTCTCAAGGAATGTAATGATAGGTTAATAACCCTTACGATTCCAAATTATTGCTTTTGGGTTTTGGATATTAAACTGGGGTTTGGATTTGAGAGCTATGACTACGAAATAAAATAACAAAGCAAGTATGAAATCTAATCCTAATTAATGAAAGACAATGCAGGTAATAAATCTAACCTCACTAAACTACACTTGCCAGAAAATTAAAAGAAACATAAGGTAAAGCATGAACGGAACCTACACTAATCTAGTTGCATTCAATTAAAGACAAAAACTTAAAGAAATTGAAAGGGATCAGACAAGAAAGGATTAAGCAAAATAAAATACAAGAAATTAAACCTAACTATTGGAATAAACATTTTGTCAAACAACTTGCTAGCATGAATCAAAATAACAAAGGTACGTGCAAACTAATATGGGAGATCAAGCTCAATACAACCATTCAACAATCGACACAAACATCCGACTATATGAAACAATTAACCAAATCTGATCAAGCTGCTGTCGGATGCAATCTGAAGAAGACTGCTGGCCGGAAATGGATGAACTGCTGTGAAGAGATGGAGAAGAGTAGATGCTAAGTGGAGAAGAAAGAAGCGCTGCCTAATGCGGTTGTTGAATCTGCTGAAGCATGGAGGAGCTGTGGCGCTAGGGTTTGTGGATGAGGAGTGAAGGAGAAGATCCTGATGTCGAGTGGATTGTGAGGAGAATAGACGGTGGAGAGTGGCCGGCTGGCGGTGGTGATGGTGGAGAGGCAACCGCCGGCCAATGGAGGGAAGGAAGAGGAGATGGAGTCGGGCTCTAGGGTTTGCGTCGGGTCCCTTCTCCCAGAGCAGATGGAGTCGGCCTTCGATGGAGTCGAGAGGATGAGGTCGAGCGTGACATGTGAGAAGAGATGGAGTGCCCTCTTTTCTTCCGTTTCAGCCTTCGGTTCGGACCAGCTCAGCCCATCAGTTCTTGGTTCAGCCAAGCCTTGGGTTCAGCCTCAGCCCTTGGTTCAGCCAAGCCCTTGGGTTCAGCCAAAGCTTCGGTTCAAGGTCCAATCTTTAATTCCCTATAAAAAAATCATGAAATTATATCAAAATTTAGAGAATTATAATGGGCTCCAAAAATAAATCCTAATCGTAAAATATGGTATAAACATGGTTTAAGCGTACGAGAGAAAAAAAATGTTAAATAAATGAGGTAATAAAATGGTGTAAAATGTTAGTTATCAGGTCTCTATTCGGATTAAATTTTTAATCCGTAGACATAGAGAGGCCTCTCATGTTCGACCCCGTGGTTGCCTAAGAAACCCTCAAGCCATACAAGGGTTTGCACCCAACATCCCCTTCCTATTCCAATCCACTCAACTTCCTCCAATAATTGAGAAAGGGGAAGAGACCTTCTACCCCAAATATATATGTGCTTGCTTCCAAGGTAAAGGGGAGGTCAATAGAGAGGACAAACTATGTATATGCGTCCAAGCCAATGGATATCGTGCGAGACATGCTGTGTACGAGGTATGTGCAAGGTCAATGAGAAATGGTTTATCCCGTGTGTATAAGGTCTTTATGTAAAGTTCATCCAAGTGCAATAGAAGAGGATGATGAGTTCATCGTAAGGTGAAGAGGAGCACATCAAAGATCGAGGGATTTGGTTTGTGGAATCTTGAAGAGCTTTTCGATTCGTTCATGATCATTCTTCCGATGGCAAAGTCCTCCTCCGATTTCTTCTCCAAGCGTAGTGCACTGTAAGTGTTTAGATTTACAAAATTTGTTTATATAGTTCATACTTTAGAATAGCAACAATGGTATCAAAGTTTGGTTCGGAGAAGAAGAATCAAGTAAAAGCGATTCGCAATTTTTTGAATAAAATAGCGAGCCTGCAACTATTCCCATGCTGGTGCGCAGACGACTGCATCGTGGGCAGAGCCGCATCGTGGGGGCACGACGACGACTACATCTCGAGTGGCCGATGCCACGCCTATGGCCGGTGAGTGTCGACAATCATTGTGGTAGGCGATCTCACATTCATGACGATGGAGATTTTTTAATTGATTGATTTGTGGTTTAATCGATTAGAAAGAAAAAAACAACGAAGCACCGTATGACAAAAAAACACTTCAGTTTTTTTCGGCACTATGCATGTAGTTTTTCTTTTAATATTTTCACTACTTTAATTACTTGAGTTTTTTTTAATTAACACAAGTGAAAATTACTTGAGCTTGGGCTTGAGTTTGATTTAGAATTAGACTTTAATAATTGATTCAATTAGATTATGATCTGATTTAAATCATTAGTTGATTTAATCTAATTAGTTTGGTTTAATTAGATCATGGTCTGGTTCAAACCATTTGTTATTTAACCAGATCAATTTAGTCCAATCAATCGGGTTTGGTTCAAACCATTTATTAGTTTAACCAGATCAATTTGGTCCAATCAGGTCGGGTTTGGTTCAAACCATTGGTTGGTTTAACCATACCAGTTTGGTCCAAATTATAACTAGTCCAATTAGTTTAATCAATAAGTCTAACTTAAACTTAAATGGTCTTAAATTAAACAATTACAACAAGACATCTAATTAGATCAGTCCTAATGAGGACAAAGGAATAAGCTAATAGTTGATATCTAATTTTCAAATCGACCGGTCTAATGTGTTAGTCAATTGAAACTTCTTAAATAAAGAAAATTTATTTTTCTTATTTTCTTATGATTCTGTGTGTTTTTTCTATACATATATGCAAAATTGAAATGAACCAGTTTTGTTACTGGATTGTCAGTTTTGTACAGACAATATTATTTTTCAATTCTATATGTCAAGGATGATATGCACGATGACCCATCTCGATGTGTAACGGAATGAGCTGAAGGAGGCGATTGAGGAGATAGAGTAAAGTCTAGGATAAAATAGATTGTGTTAATAACTACGCTAGTGTTTGCCCTAGTAGCAGTGACATTAACTTATCTAGTTTGTTAGAGTTCTGTTATTGTTACTGTCATTATATACGAACAGTATTGAACCATTTAGTTTATGAAAGTCATGAGGTAACTGTTGTTATATACAAACAATACTATTTTATGAAAAAAATCATGTTATATGTTAACAAATCTTACAAATGATTACTTTATTCTTATAAATAATTAGTTTATTTAATAATTAATTTATTCTATGATTAGTTCATATTCAATACAAATGATTAGTTTATTTAATGATTAATTCATTTGATAAGATGTGTGTAATAGAATTGATTAATGTTGATTAGATTGAATTATACAAATGATGAATGGAAACATAGTTACCACTTGATTTTGTAAACCAATTTTAATTTACAATGAGTCAATCATTAATTACATGTATATAAATTATACTCAATCAATAAATAATATGTTCATTCATTATAGATTATGTCAACTAAAAACAGTATAGCTCAACTCAGTAAGGGAGAGAAACTATATGAGGATAACTATAAAATATGACATCTCAAGATATAATATATTCTTAAGGAACAAGAAGTTCTAAAGGCTGGGAATCAGTTTATGAAAGAACCTACTAATGGTTCAACAACATAGCATAAACTTGATCTTGATGTTCATAAGGTATGAAAGAAAAAAGACTCCACTACTAAGGGTATATTGATTAATTTCAATGGTAGATGATCTGGTATTTGAAGATGAGCCATTATCGTTATCTCATGCAATCTGGGTAACCCTGAGAGAGAAATTCAGTGGAGTTAGTTTGAGCAAGCTTTGCCAACTGACAATCATGTTTGACAGTTGTAAAATGCACCTAAATGTTATCACGACCCAACATCTAAGGGAAATGGGGAATATGATCCAGGAGTTTAAGGCTGCTCATTGTTGGATCGGGTTGGTCCGGCTAGAGGGGGGTGAATAGACGGCTGGCTAATAAATAAAAGAAACGGAGGAACTCGTCTATAAAAAAAACTTGGTTGCAACTTGGTCGTTGCTTCCAAGACGGTTAAAGCAAAAAAACTCTCCTTGTGGCGGAGAAGCCTTACAACTGAAGCACACTAGACTTTAGAGAGAATTACAAAAAAAATGAATTACTTTAAATCTAAATCTCTAAGCCTATTTATAGGATGAGTGATATGATCTTGATCGTTGATACAAGATTGAGTTGCATCTTGATCGTAGATCTAAGATTATCTCAACCAGATTTTAATCTCTAATTAAAAGAGATAAATGTTATTATCTCTTTAATCGGTTTGAAAGTTTCGGATGGCAACCGAAGCAGCTCTCCAAGCGTGCTGGGATCCGATTCCTTCGCTCTCCCGATTGCTTCAAAACTTTGATAAGTTTTGACTAAAAAGCCACGTGTGATTTAACAAAGCTTTAATTAAAAGCTTTAATAAAAGTTTTAATTAAAAGCTTTAATTAAAAGCTTTTAATATAAAAGCTTTTATAAAAGGCTTTATAAATATTTTTCAAAAGGCCATTTTATAAAAGCTTTAATTAAAAGGTTTTATAAAAGACGTCGCGCCCGTCTTGATCCAAGTCCAAGTCAAAAGGCAACTTGACTCTTCGTAAGTAGATCTTCTGGGTGATTTCTGACCAACCGAAATTAGGCTCACCCGAACCTGACTCCGGCATTTCGCCCCTCGAGCGCGCTTCCTTCCGGCTTCTCGTCCCTCGGACGTCGCGCACGTCCTTCTTGGTCCACCGGCGTACTCTTCCGCAACTTTCGCGTCCCTCAGATTGCACCGAGCCCGTCGGCCCACTTCCCCGCGCAATCCTTCTCGTCCGCTACGTCTTACGCTCGACTTCCTCTGTACCTAAGTTCCTGCACACTTAGCAGAGGGATTAAAACCAACAGGACCTAACCCAACTTGGTTGATCACATCAAAACCAACCGGGGCACCAACAATCTCCCCCTTTTTGATGTGCATCAACCCAAGTTTAGTTAGGGATAAACAACAAACAAAAAATATTGTAACAGTATTAAGCATAAAAAAATTTTGCAATCATGTACATTACCTCCCCTGAACATAAACTATTCTCCCCCTTTGATCACAGCAAAAATGGGACAAAAATAGGGAAGGGAAAATATAAATTTCAATTAATTTTTTTTATTATTAAATTCATACAAATATTAAATTCATAAAAAATCCTAATAAATTCATGATAAGTATGCCAAGTACTCAAAAATATAAAATTAATTTTCGCTAGTAAACTCTGATCGAAATAATTTCTTAAAAAACATTTAACAAATGATAAAGGACATAAAGAAACAAAATATTAGTCAGTTTTGTTTTTCATAAATACCAGAAAATTAATTCAATATTGATTTTAGGACCCAAAATAAATTTTCATCTACGGGGTTAATCAAAAACTTTGGAGGAATATAATTTCTAGGAATTTTTCTAAGCTAGCCCCTATGATTTTTAATATTCTAATTCAGATTTTCAGGATAAAAATTTCTTTTTAATTCTTAAACATGCAATATCATTTTCTAATTTCTCCACTAAATTCTTCAAATTTTTATTTTCTGTTTTCAGTTGGTCGGATAGAACAGATGAGCATACAGTGCCAAATCTTTCTTTTAACTCAGAGTTTTCTATCTCCAATTTATTCATTGACTTAAGCATGGATTTTATTACCGAGTAGATTCGAGCAGGTGGAAGTAGACATACCTCACTTACTGGGTCGGTTTCGAAGTTAGGATCTTTCTCTTCATTGCTGCTTTCTCCCGAGGTGCTTTCTTCATCTTCGTCTTGGTGGCTTGCCATCAATGCAAGTCCGACAAACTCTTCGGCTTCCGATTCATCTGACGAGGTCTCGTCCTAGGTTGCTTTTAATGCCTTTTTCTTCTTTGGCTGGTTCTTGAGTTTAGGGCACTGATCTTTTAGGTGTCCCTCCTCATTGCAGTTGTAGCATCGGACCGTTCGTTTTTTCTTTCTCTGCATCTTTTTTGAGCGGTTAGTATTAATGTATTTACATAATTTTCTTACCGCTAGTGCTGTTTCTTCATCATCCGCTGAAGATTCTTCGTCGAGTTGGATCTTCCTTGTTTTTAGCGCAATATTGTCAGCTTTCCTGTTCTTTTCTACAAAGCGTGATTCGTGAAGTTCCAAAGTAGAAAACAACTCTTCTAAAGTACTTATTTCTAGATTTTTTGAAATATAATATGCATCGATTACCGAGGTCCATTCCGGGGTTCTCGGAAACGCGTTTAGAGCATACCTTTGAGCATCACGGTTAGTTACCTTTTCTCCGAGATTTTCGAGGCTTGTGATTAGTTCTTTTACCTTTGCATGTAATCTCGCAACAGATTCTCCGTCTTCCATCCGTAGATTGGTCAGTTGGCTTCGAAGAACATCTCCTCGCGCAAGTTTTGCTTCTGAGGTTCCTTCGTGCAGTTCCAAGAACTTTTCCCAAAGTTCCTTCGCCGATTCGTACTTACCGATCCGGTTCACATCTTGCTCTGGGAGGACGGTCAGCAGATGAAATTCTGCCTTTCCGTTTGCTACAGCATCAACTTGTTCCTTCTTGTTCTAAGAATCAGGATCCTTGATCTTTCCTTCATTGTCTTTGGGAGCTGCATAGCCATTTTTCATAATAATTAATAATTCATAATCTGTAGTAAAAAATACCTGCATCTTCCGTTTCCATGCCGCGAACTCCCCCTCAAACTTAGGCGGGTATATCGCTGGTCCAACCATCTTAAAATTTGTTGCAGTTGGGGAAGTGGGCCGACGGGCTCGGTGCAATCTGAGGGACGCGAAAGTTGCGGAAGAGTACGCCGGTGGACCAAGAAGGACGTGCGCGACGTCCGAGGGACGAGAAGCCGGAAGGAAGCGCGCTCGAGGGGCGAAAGGCCGGAGTCGGGTTCGGGTGAGCCTAATTCCGGTTGGTCAGAAATCACCCAGAAGATCTACTTACGAAGAGTCAAGTTGCCTTTTGGCTTGGACTTGGATCAAGACGGGCGCGACGTCTTTTATAAAACCTTTTAATTAAAGCTTTTATAAAATGACCTTTTGAAAAATATTTATAAAGCCTTTTATAAAAGCTTTTATATTAAAAGCTTTTAATTAAAGCTTTTAATTAAAACTTTTATTAAAGCTTTTAATTAAAGCTTTGTTAAATCACACGTGGCTTTTTAGTCAAAACTTATCAAAGTTTTGAAGCAATAGGGAGAGTGAAGCAATCGGATCCCAGCACGCGTGGAGAGCTGCTTCGGTTGCCATCCGAAGCTTTCAAACCGATTAAAGAGATAATAACATTTATCTCTTTTAATTAGAGTTTAAAATCTGGTTGAGATAATCTTAGATCTACGATCAAGATGCAACTCAATCTTGTATCAACGATCAAGATCATATCACTCAACCTATAAATAGGCTTAGAGATTTAGATTCAAAGTAATTCATTTTTTTTGTAATTCTCTTTAAAGTCTAGTGTGCTTCAGTTGTAAGGCTTCTCCGCCACAAGGAAAGTTTTTTTGCTTTAACCGTCTTGGAAGCAACGACCAAGTTGCAACCAAGTTTTTTTTATAGACGAGTTCCTCCATTTCTTTTATTTATTAGCCAGCCGTCTATTCACCCCCCTCTAGCCGGACCAACCCGATCCAACAAGTGGTATCAGAGCCCGTTGGCCCACTTCCCCGCGCAATCCTTCTCGTCCGCTACGTCTTACGCTCGACTTCCTCCGTACCTAAGTTCCTGCACACTTAGCAGAGGGATTAAAACCAACAGGACCTAACCCAACTTGGTTGATCACATCAAAACCAACCGGGGCACCAACACTCATGAGTTGACCAATGAATAATAGGTTAAGGAAGTTATCCGTTCCCTTCCTAATTTTTGGAAAACAATGAAATAGAACCTTACTCATAGTGAAAATATCAAGACTTTCACTGATGTCTCACGTTATGTTAAATTAGAGGTGGAGAGAATAAAATCTGCAATGATTTTTGAACAAGTTTTTATAGCTGAAGGTTCTAGATCCAAAACTAAGAAAAGATGGTTCAAGAAAGGTAAGGGAAAAGAAGTTGCTACTACTGCTGGGCAAGACCCAAACAAGAATAAGTTTCATGAGCATTATGTTGCTAGTTCAGTTAGCTGATTCTTATCCTTTGTGGATTATAGATTCAGGAGCAATGAACCATGTAACTCGTGATCGAGCTACATACCAGCTAGCAACAAATGGATATATGTAGAAAACAATGCAAGAATTGAAGTCAAAGGGATTGACATTGGCAAACTCAATCTTTATGGTGGATGTACCTTGTTTCTACATGATATCCTGTATGCTCCTGAGATTCGACGAAATCTGGTTTCCGTTAATAATTTTCTTGATTTGAGTTATTGTATGAATTTTTACAGTCATTGTGTAAAATTAAAAATTAATTGTATGTGGGATATGGTTATCTATCAAATAGTTTCATGGTTCTTGATGTTAATTATGAAAATAATGATTATTTTTCAAATATTGCTCTTACTAGCGATGCTGAAGTTAATGATGAAGTTTGACATGCTAGATTGGGACATATAGGACAAGAAAGAATGAATAGGATAGCCAAATAGGGTCTGCTAGACACTCATGTTAAAGTTGACTTATATATATGTGAGCATTGTCTTACTGGAAAAGAAACTAGGAAATCATTTGATAAGACTATTAGGGATGAATCACCATTGCAATTAATTCATTCGGATATTTGTGATCCATTAATCTGAAGCATTATATTGCTTCAATCATTATTTATGCGAAGTTGAGAATGAATTGGAATGTGATGTTAAAACCTTTCGCACTGACCATGGAGGTGAATATTTGTCTGATCAGTTTAAAATAATATATAATGAGAAAGAGATTATTAGACAGCTAACTATCCCTAGAACTCCACAGCAAAATGGAGTTGCTGAAAGAAGAAATCAAACTCTTCTAGATATGGTTAGGTCAATGATGGCTCAAGCTAATTTACTCATTTTCAATTGCGGAGACACATTATTAGCTACAACTTATATACTAAATTAAGTGTCTTCTAAATTGTTCGATCTACTCTATATAAATGTTGGAAAGGTAGAAAACTAGATTTGAGTAATGTAAGACACTAGGGTCAGCTGCTTATGTTCATGATAAACCTCACAAATATAAAAAATTAGGACTCAGGGGTAAAAAATGTTATGTTCTCATTGGTGAGCAATAAGATGGAACTATCTCTGAAATAGAGTCAAGAGATGCTTTTTTTCTCGAAACTGAGTTCCCAATAAGAGGTGATGTTGATAAGATGATTTCTTTATTTGCAATAAAGGAGGAGGATAATGTTCTTTTATTAACAAATTAAGGGTATCACAAGGATGTCTGAATCTAGTCAACCTAGTGGGAATGTCATGCCAATGAATGAGTTAGTTTCTCAATAATCTAACCTACGAAGAAGTAGTAGTCAGATTATTTTTCAGAGAAGGTTTGACATTGAGAATGTGATATTAATAATTCTCCCAATTGATGATGAGAAATCTCGATCAGTTGAGGAAGCATTGAAATGCTCGGTTAAGGAGAAATGGAAGTTGTAATGAATGAAAAATGAAGTCTATGAGAAAAAAAATTAAGTTTGAGATTTAGTTGATCTTTCTCCAGGCCAAAGGGTTATTGGAAATAAGTGGATTCTCAAAATTAAGAGAAAGATAGATATATTTGTTGATGCAGTTTGGCCCGATTGTTATTTTGGTGTTAACAACGATTTAAGTTTAGTTGAATGGATTTGGATTAAGTCCAGGTGGATCCGGAGATCGCACGCTAGCATGTAAAAAAGTCCTAGCTTGGAGGGCTAGGTGTGAAAAGTCCTAACCTGTAGGGTTAAATGTGAGAAAATCCTAACCTAGAGGGTTAGGTGTGGAAAAATCCTAGCTTGGAGGGCTAGGTATGGAAAAGTCCTAATTCGGAAGGGTTGGGTGAAAAGTCCTAGCTTGGAGGGCTAGGTGAAAAGTCCTAACTTGGAGGGTTAGGTGAAAAGTCCCAACTTGGAGAATTAGGTGAAAAGTCCTGGCTTGGAGGGTCAGGTGCCTAGCTTGGAAGGCTAGGTTGGATGAAGGTCTAACTCGGAGGGGTTGGGTGAAAAGACCTAGCTTGGAGGGCTAGGTGAAAAGTACTAGCTTGGAGGGCTAGGTGAAAAGTCCTAACTTGGAGGGTTAGGTGCAAATTCCCAACTTGGAGAGTTAGATTGAAAAATCCTGAGCTTGGAAGGCTAGGTCTGCGTCCCTGGATCGGTCTGGTGACCGATCAGGGAGTTGGCACACTGCTCCTTCGTGGATCGGTCTGGTGACCGATCCAGCGATGTCTGATCGGTCTGGTGACCGATCAGAGAGTGTGTGTTTCACTCACTGCACAGCTCCTGATCGGTCTGGTGACCGATCAGGGAGCCCACAGTGAGTTGAGTTCTCCTGCTGATCTGCTCCTGATCGGTCTGGTGACCGATCAGGGATACTATTCAGATCGGTCTAGTGAATGATCATTTGTCGCAAGGTTCTCACTATCACCGATCAGGATGACTCCTGATCGGTCTGGAAGCAGCCTGATTGGTCTGGTGACCGATCAGGCTGGAGCCTGATTGGTCTGGTGACCGATCAGGCTAGAGCCTGATTGGTCTGGGGACCAATCAGGAGTATGCAGAAGACTGCTGGATCGGTCTGGTGACCAATTAGGGTCCTTCCTGATCGGTCTGGTGACCGATCAGGAGCAGAACTTTAATTCAAATAAGCTGTCAGAAGCTCTGATCGCGTCTGTTTTCACTGTCGATTCTTTGCTACTTGCTAATTTCTTTTTTATATGCATTGCTAAGCCTCTGTTGGAGTGTGCATGTGATAGCAGGTGATTCAAACACTCAAGGAGGGTCAATGGGAGGCTTTCCTTGGAGCAGGTTTGTTTGTTTCTCCTTCTCAGGTTTCAACAGCAACTGGAGCAGCTGGCGACTGACGGAGACTCAGCTGGAGAGGAGGTCTTCAGTGGACTGAGTGCTCAGGAAGGTCAGTGGGTTCAGGCTGGCTCAGTGGATGCTGATGAAGCTTGCGATGGTGAGAGGGAGCTTAAGAGACAAAGCTGGACGCAGAGGAGCGGAGGCGAACAAGACAGAAACTTGGGAAGTTTGGCTGGGTTGTGTTTGTGCTCTCTGTTGCTTTGTGCTTGAGCGATCTTGTTGCATTCTTGTGAGAGCATTGTGAGTGTTCCTTCTTGTGTGATCTCCTGTACTCAAGTTCCATCATCCGTGAGATCTGTGGAGAGGTTTCTCCACCGAGAAGGAGGCTCTATCTTATCCGGTGTTCACCGGGGCTTGATCTGCCGACGATCAAGGGATCGCCCACCTTACGGGTATGCCAAGGAGTAGGGGCAAGTTATCCCCGAACCTTGTATATCGAGGTGTTAGCGTCGGTTTGCTTTCCTTTGCTTTGGTTGTTGTTTTTAGTTTTCTGTTTCTGCATTTGCTTCCGCTGCCTAACTCTGAAGTGCAGAATAGATTTGAAAAGCTCAAAAGTTTTGTGTCCGACTAGATTCACCCCCCCTCTCTAGCCATCCGGGTTCCAGCAAGTGGTATCAGAGCTTGGGGCTATGTTCAAGGCTTAACATCCAAGAGCTTACAACAATATGGCTGGAAGAGAAGGAATGAGCACAGACCGACCTCCACTCTTCGACGGCACAGATTTTCAATATTAGAAATCGAAGATGGAGTTTTATTTGAAGACAAACATGAGCATATGGTTCTCGGTCAAAGAAGGTTTCATCCCTCCAAGAGATGTCGAAGGAAAAGATCTCGATTTCTCAAGTTGGTCTGCTGAGCAAATAAGAAAGAGTGAAGCAAATGCCAAAGCGGTGGTCACTTTGCAATGCGGGTTGACTAAGGAGGAGTTGATCAAGGTGGGTCCTTTTACAAGTGCTAAAGATCTTTGGAACAAAATCTTTGAGTTCCATGAGGGAACTCAAGACACCCGGAGAGCCAAGAAGGATTTGCTTCACAGCCAACTCCAAAACCTCACCATGGGAGAAAATGAAAAGGTAAGTGAACTCCATGGACGGTTTAAAGAAGTGTTGAATGGTCTCCACTACATAAATGAAAAGGTAGAAAATAGAGACTTAGTGAGGTATGTACTCAAAGCCTTCCCTAGGAATACTTTGTGGTCATCCATGGTGGATGCCTACAAGGTTTCCAAGGATTTATCGTTTGTTAAGTTAGAAGACCTATTTTGTGAAATGGAACTACATGAGATCTCTAACAAAAGTTCGAAAGAGAAAGGTATTGCTTTAGTGGCAGGTGACAACAAGAAGAAGAAGAAGGGGAAGAAGAAGGAGAAGGAAGTCTCTTCATCTTCATCCTCATCCGAGTCCGAGGAGGAGGGCAGCTGGTCTTCTTCCTCCGAGATGGCCAACTTTGTTAGAAGGATGATGAGGAAGAGCCGGCGCCTCAAGGGTAAAGGTAACCCTAGTGAAGTTAAGATTAATAAATCTAACATTACTTGTTATGAGTGTAGCAAGAAAGGACATTACAAGGATGAATGTCCAAAGTTAAAGAAGAAGAAGGATATATCAAAGAAGAAAAAGAAGGCCTTGAGGGCCACATGGGATGAATCGTCCTCTAGTTCATCCGAAGAAGAGAAGGAGGAGAAGTACACTCATCACCGTGCCCTCATGGCCATAGAGGATTCAAATGAAGAGGAGAGTGGAGACGAATCAAGCTCCTCAACCGCGCCTTCATCATCTTCGGATGATGAAGAGGTAATCTCTCCCGAGCTAGATAAGTACTATAGAACCATTGCATGTCTAGCTAGGTTGCTTAAAAAATCCAAGAACAAAGTTAAATTGTTGAAATTGGAAATAGAAGAATTGAAATCCTCTAGGGTGGAGGATGTTAATGATTTTCATGATGACTCGCATGTTAAGACCCTTGAGAATGACAATAAGGACTTAAAGAGCAAAGTTGAAAATCTCAAGAATGTTCTTGAGAAATTCTCATCTAGATTCAAAACCTTAGATATGGAATTAAATTCTCAAAGGGCGATGTACAACAAGGTTGGTTTGGGTTACCAACCTAAAGAACCTAGTGTCATATCTTTAATGTCAAGAACCTATTTTAGATCATCAAATGATTCTAAGGTTCGAAAAGTTAAAAAGAAAATGACTAAAGTATGGGTGCCAAAGTCTTTGATTGAAGGTTCTTTAGGTCTCAAAATTTGGGTACCTAAAACATCTATCTTTAGGATTGTATAAGCATTATTTGAGGGGAGCATCTATCAACATGGGAGGTTGATATTTGGTGCTCCAAACCCATGACCAAAGGCAAAATTGTCATTCACATGGATGGTTATGGAAAATTCGAATTAAATGCTTTGAGCTCTATTGTTTTAGATCTTATGACAATATAATCCCTTGGCTAGTGATTTTTATGGTATTCATGTGTTAAAATACTTAGTCATGGTATAATCTACTTTAGTGTTTAAGTTCTTCCATGATCAAGTATGACATGATTTTCTTGTATGTATTATGCCAATGGTTTGTGAAAATCACTATGAAAATCTCACAATACATGATTAGACAAAGAACATGAGTTTAAGGCCTAGGCTTAAGCTTTTCTTATTATTTTGGAGATGAATCTAGATGAGTATGCCATGACTTTGATGTTTGGATGATTAACATTAATCTATGACATGCTTATTTTGATTAAAAACAATATGAACACATAGCTTAAATTGATCATGATGTGAAAAAATCATGTTTTGGAATTTTGATCATCCATTGGAATTGGCACAAACCTAATTTTGGTTAAGAACAACATGATCACATAGATTATGATGTTTTAAGTTCCATGACTTGTTTGATTTCCCACTGATCATGCTTGGAATATACTTATCATGACTTGATTCAAATCTGTTTTGAAGTATCTAACTTAGATTTTGGGAACCTGATCATGCTTTGATACAAACATGTTTTGATATTCAATTTCATGCTTAGAAAATATTGATCATGCTCTAACACAAATCATGACATATATTTTGATTAAGGGAACCCTTAGAATCAAATGGATTATCTCTATGCTTTGACACAAATCATGATGATTATTTTAGTTTTGGAAATACTTTTTGGTTAAAAGAAACCCTTTAGGATTCATGGGATTGAATCTAATTGAATTAGGGTTTCTGAAATCTCGTTTCTGAAACTGTACAGTGAAACAAATCTATTTTTGAAACTGATCACTTTCAGAAAACATACTATATCAGACCTGATCGGTCCACCAACCGATCAGGACTCACCCTGATCGGTCTGGTGACCGATCAGGAATCATACTGATCGGTCCGGTGACCGATCAGATCAACAATGATCAATTGTATCAGACCACTCCTCAAACCAATCCCCCTTCATCAATTTTGATGAAGTATCAATATAACTGAGTAGTAGGATGATGGTTAAGATACTTGGAACAAAACCTAATACTGATTTGATACAAACCTATGTTGCAATGTTCAAATTCTTAAGAAAGGGTTTGTTGATTCATGACTCTTGTTCTTAATGTCGTGTTTCGAAAATTTTTCTGAAATAACGAATCTCAATAGAGTCTACATCCCTATTGTGGAATGCAAATTGTTAATGCAGTCTGATCAGGAATGTATCAGAGTTTCAGGAATTTTTATGAAATTTGATCGCTCCCCAGACTAATCAGATACGTTTCTGTATCACGTGATCAATGAACCTGATCGATCACGGAGACCAATCAGGACTATGTGTCAGATACAGATGCATTCCTTACTTGTCATGTGAACCATATACGTATTTGACCATGATATACTTCTGTATATGTCTTCACATGAAATTTTGAATGTTAATGCAGTCTCATCTTGAATGAATCAGAATTATAGTTTTCTTCTGAAAACTGATTGTTCATAGATACATCAGAAATTTTTCTGTATCATTCATAAGTCTGATGAAGCTGCATTATTACTTGTCATATGAAACATATACATGCTTGACCATGATATTATTCTGTATATGTTTTCATGTGAAATTCACACTTTTTGGCGTATGATGCATATACATTGTTGCCATGATACATTTATGGTATATGCCTCTCATACGCGATTCAAAACGTATCCTTTGATTATTTTGGTTTTGCTGAGAGACCCTTGGTTTGAGGGGGAGTTGTGTTCAAACATAATAACCATACCCTTTTCGATGTTTGACAAAAGGGGAGAGAATGGCTGATTAAGTTTATGGTTGTTATAGGGGAAGGATCATGATTTCCTTATGAGAATTGAATTGATTGATAAACTTAAATCGGGTTGTCAAACAACAAAAAGGGGGAGATTGTTAATGCAGTCTGGTCTGATTGTTGTTTTGGTGTTGACAACGATTTAAGTTTAGTTGAATGTATTTGGATTAAGTCCAGGTGGATCAGGAGATCGCACGCTGGCATGTGAAAAAGTCCTAGCTTGGAGGGTTAGGTGTGAAAAGTCCTAACCTAGAAGGATAGGTGTGAGAAAATCCTAACCTGGAGGGTTAGGTGTGGAAAAATCCTAGCTTGGAGGGCTAGGTATGGAAAAGTCCTAATTCGGAAGGGTTGGGTGAAAAGTCCTAGCTTGGAGGGCTAGGTGAAAAGTCCTAACTTGGAGGGTTAGGTGAAAAGTCCCAACTTGGAGAATTAGGTGAAAAGTCCTGGCTTGGAGGGTCAGGTGCCTAGCTTGGAGGGCTAGGTTGGATGAAGGTCTAACTCGGAGGGGTTGGGTGAAAAGACCTAGCTTGGAGGGCTAGGTGAAAAGTCCTAGCTTGGAGGGCTAGGTGAAAAGTCCTAACTTGAAGGGTGCGTTTGGTTCAGGGTGATCAGTGATAACCTTGGTTATCTGTCCAAGGTTATCGTTATCGTTGATAACCTTGTTTGGTTTAGATTATCATCAATTCCAAAGTAATGCAGTATTACCGCCACATCAGCAAAATGTCATCAAATGGGGCATGCAACCCGGAATTGGATAATCAAGGAAAACGGAGGTTTTTCTTGATTCCGGGGTTAAGGAACTTTTCTTTCCCAAATTATCCCTTAATATTTATATTTTAAGATAAAAATATCCCTAATAATTAACTAAATTACAACTCGTTGCCGACTCACCGACCGACGACCGCAGCTCCTCCGCCGATCGGCGACCGCCGCCGGGCGGAGACCGGCGACCAACCGCGACCGCGGTCGACGGGTCGACCGGCGGCCGACGGCCGTCGACCGGCGGCCGACGGCCGTCGACCGGCGGCCGACGGCCGTCGACCGGCGGCCGACGGCCGTCGACCGGCGGCCGACGGCCGTCGACCGGCGGCCGACGGCCGTCGACCGGCGGCCGACGGCCGTCGACCGGCGGCCGGCGACCGGCGGCCGACGGCCGGCGACCGGCGGCCGACGGCCGGCGACCGGCGGCCGACGGCCGGCGACCGGCGGCCGACGGCCGGCGACCGGCGGCCGACGGCCGGCGACCGGCGGCCGACGGCCGGCGACCGACCGGCGATCGGCGACCGGCCGGCGACCGGCGACCGCCGTTGGCCGGCGACCGGCGACCGGCGACCGCCGTTGGCCGGCGACCGGCGACCGCCGCCGGCCGGCGACCGGCGACCGGCGACCGCCGCCGGCCGGCGAATGATCGGTGGCGGTCGGGCGATAAATAATTTTTTAAAAAAAATTTAGTATTTTAATTAAAATTTTATTAAATTAAATAAATTATAATTAGGATAAACTAAATAAATTTTATAAAAAATATTACCTTACTTTTTAATTTTTAGTATAAACAAACATATATTATCATAATCCTTAATTTTAAACTAATGGGCAATATGGTAAAATATTACATTAGATTATATACTATTATCTCCAAACAAACAAGATTTTCTTTGATCATCTAAATTTAACCAAACAACATTAGGTTATGTTTCATTCCCCATAACCTTGGTTATGTGATTACCAGATAATCACATAACCAAGGTCATGTATGATAACTTGAACCAAACGCACCCGAAGGGTTAGGTGCAAATTCCCAACTTGGAGATTTAGATTGAAAAATCCTTAGCTTGGAGGGCTAAGGTGAATGAAATCCTAGCTTGGAAGGCTAGGTCTGTGTCCCTGGATCGGTCTGGTGACCGATCAGGGAGTTGGCATGCTGCTCCTTCGTGGATCGGTCTGGTGACCGATCCAGCGATGTCTGATCGGTCTGGTGACCGATCATGGAGTGTGTGTTTCACTCACTGCACAGCTCCTGATCGGTCTGGTGACCGATCAGGGAGCCCACAGTGAGTTGAGTTCCCTTGCTGATCTGCTCCTGATCGGTCTAGTGACCGATCAGGGATACTGTTCAGATCGATCTAGTGAACGATCATTTGTCGCAAGGTTCTCACAATCACCGATCAGGATGACTCCTGATCGGTCTGGAAGCCGCCTGATTGGTCTAGTGACCGATCAGGTTGGAGCCTGATTGGTCTGGTGACCAATCAGGAGTATGCAGAAGACTGCTGGATCGGTCTGGTGACCGATCAGGCTCCTTCCTGATCGGTCTGGTGACGGATCAGGAGCAGAACTTTAATTCAAATAAGCTGTCAGAAGCTATGATTGCGTCTGTTTTCACTGCCGATTCTCTGCTACTTGCTGATTTCTTTTTTATATGCATTGCTAAGCCTCTGTTGGAGTGTGCAGGTGATAGCAGGTGATTCAAACACTCAAGGAGGGTCAATGGGAGGATTTCCTTGGAGCAGGTTTGTTTGTTTCTCCTTCTCAGGTTTCAACGGCAACTGGAGCAGCTGGCGACTGACGGAGACTCAGCTGGAGAGGAGGTCTTCAGTGTACTGAGTGCTCAGGAAGGTTAGTGGGTTCAGGCTGGCTCAGTGGATGCTGATGAAGCTTGCGATGGTGAGAGGGAGCTTAAGAGACAAAGTTGGATGCAGAGGAGCGGAGGCGAACAAGATAGAAACTTAGGAAGTTTGGCTGGGCTGTGTTCGTGCTCTCTGTTGCTTTGTGCTTGAGCGATCATGTTGCATTCTTGTGAGAGCTTTATGAGTGTTCCTTCTTGTGTGATCTCCTGTACTCAAGTTCCATCATCCGTGAGATCTGTGGAGAGATTTCTCTACCGAGAAGGAGGCTCTATCTTATCCGGTGTTCACCGGGGCTTGATCTGCTGACGATCAAGGGATCGCCCACCTTACGGGCACGCTAAGGAGTAGGGGCAAGTTATCCCCGAACCTTGTATATCGAGGTGTTAGCGTCGGTTTGCTTTCCTTTGCTTTGGCTGTTGTTTTTAGTTTTCTGTTTCTGCATTTGCTTCCGCTGCCTATCTCTGAAGTGCAGAATAGATTTGAAAAGCTCAAAAGATGTGTCCGACTAGATTCACCCCCCCCTCTCTAGCCATCCGGGTTCCAAAAAGTGGTATCAGAGCTTGGGGCACTGTTCAAGGCATAACATCCGAGATCTTACAACAAGATGGCTGGAAGAGAAGGAATGAGCACAAACCGACCTCCACTCTTCGACGGCACAGATTTTCAATATTGGAAATCGAAGATGGAGTTTTATTTGAAGACAAACATGAGCATATGGTTCTCGGTCAAAGAAGGTTTCATCCCTCCAAGAGATGTTGAAGGAAAAGATCTCGATTTCTCAAGTTGGTCTGCTGAGCAAATAAGAAAGAGTGAAGTAAATGCCAAAGCGGTGGTCACTTTGCAATGCGGGTTGACTAAGGAGGAGTTGATCAAGGTGGGTCCTTTTACAAGTGCTAAAGATCTTTGGAACAAAATCTTTGAGCTCCATGAGGGAACTCAAGACACCCGGAGAGCCAAGAAGGATTTGCTTCACAGCCAACTCCAAAACCTCACCATGGGAGAAAATGAAAAGGTAAGTGAACTCCATGGACGGTTTAAAGAAGTGTTGAATGGTCTCCACTCTATAAATGAAAAGGTAGAAAATAGAGACTTAGTGAGGTATGTACTCAAAGCCTTCCCTAGGAATACTTTGTGGTCATCCATGGTGGATGCCTACAAGGTTTCCAAGGATTTATCGTTTGTTAAGTTAGAAGACCTATTTTGTGAAATGGAACTACATGAGATCTCTAACAAAAGTTCGAAAGAGAAAGGTATTACTTTAGTGGCAGGTGACAACAAGAAGAAGAAGAAGGGGAAGAAGAAGGAGAAGGAAGTCTCTTCATCTTCATCCTCATCCGAGTCCGAGGAGGAGGGCAGCTGGTCTTCTTCCTCCGAGATGACCAACTTTGTTAGAAGGATGATGAGGAAGAGACGGCGCCTCAAGGGTAAAGGTAACCCTAGTGAAGTTAAGATTGATAAATCTAACATTACTTGTTATGAGTGTAGCAAGAAAGGACATTACAAGGATGAATGTCCAAAGTTAAAGAAGAAGAAGGATATATCAAAGAAGAAAAAGAAGGCCTTGAGGGCCACATGGGATGAATCGTCCTCTAGTTCATCCGAAGAAGAGGAGAAGGAGAAGTACACTCATCACCGTGCCCTCATGGCCATAGAGGATTCAAATGAAGAGAAGAGTGGAGATGAATCAAACTCCTCATCCGCGCCTTCATCATCTTCGGATGATAAAGAGGTAATCTCTCCCGAGCTAGATAAGTAATATAGAACCATTGCATGTCTAGCTACGTTGCTTAAAAAATCCAAGAACAAAGTTAAATTGTTGAAATTGGAAATAGAAGAATTGAAATCCTCTAGGGTGGAGGATGTTAATGATTTTCATGATGACTCGCATGTTAAGACCCTTGAGAATGACAATAAGGACTTAAAGAGCAAAGTTGAAAATCTCAAGAATGTTCTTGAGAAATTCTCATCTAGCTCCAAAACCTTAGATATGGAATTAAATTCTCAAAGGGCGATGTACAACAAGGTTGGTTTGGGTTACCAACCTAAAGAACCTAGTGTCATATCTTTAATGTCAAGAACCTATTTTAGATCATCAAATGATTCTAAGGTTCGAAAAGTTAAAAAGAAAATGACTAAAGCATGGGTGCCAATGTCTTTGATTGAAGGTTCTTTAGGTCCCAAAATTTGGGTACCTAAAACCTCTATCATTATGATTGTATAAGCATTATTTGAGGGGGAGCATCTATCAACATGGGAGGTTGATATTTGGTGCTCCAAACCCATGACCAAAGGCAAAATTGTCATTCACATAGATGGTTATGGAAAATTCGAATTAAATGCTTTGAGCTCCATTGTTTTAGATCTTATGACAATATAATCCCTTGGCTAGTGATTTTTATGGTATTCATGTGTTAAAATACTTAGTCATGGTATAATCTACTTTAGTGTTTAAGTTCATCCATGATCAAGTATGCCATGATTTTCTTGTATGTATTATGCCAACATGAAGAACACATGGTTTGTGAAAATCACTATGAAAATCTCACAATACATGATTAGACAAAGAACATGAGTTTAAGGCCTAGGCTTAAGCTTTTCTTATTATTTTGGAGATGAATCTAGATGAGTATGCCATGACTTTGATGTTTGGATGATTAACATTAAACTATGACATGCTCATTTTGATTAAAAATAATATGAACACATAGCTTAAATTCATCATGATGTGAAATAAGCATGTTTTGGAATTTTGATCATCCATTGGAATTGACACAAACCTAATTTTGGTTAAGAACAACATGATCACATAGATTATGATGTTTTAAGTTCCATGACTTGTTTGATTTCCCACTGATCATGCTTGGAATATACTTATCATGACTTAATACAAATCTGTTTTGAAGTATCCAACTTAGATTTTGGGAACCTGATCATGCTTTGATACAAACATGTTTTGATATTCAATTTTATGCTTAGAAAATACTGATCATGCTCTAACACAAATCATGACATATATTTTGATTAAGGGAACACTTAGAATCAAATGGATTATCTCTATGCTTTGACACAAATCATGATGATTATTTTAGTTTGGGAAATACTTTTTGGTTAAAAGAAACCCTTTAGGATCCATGGGATTGAATCTAATTGAATTAGGGTTTCTGTAATCTCGTTTCTGAAACAGTACAGTGAAACAAATCTATTTTTGAAACTGATCAGTTTCAGAAAACATACTGTATCAGACCTGATCGGTCCACCAACCGATCAGAACTCACCCTGATCGGTTTGGTGACCAATCAGGAATCATACTGATCGGTCCGGTGACCGATCAGATCAACAATGATCAGTTGTATCAGACCACTCCTCAAACTAATCCCCCTTCATCAATTTTGATGAAGTATCAATATAACTGAGTAGTAGGATGATGGTTAAGATACTTGGAACAAAACCTAATACTGATTTGATACAAACCTATGTTGGAATGTTCAAATTCTTAAGAAAGGGTTTGTTGAGTCATGACTCTTGTTCTTAATGTCGTGTTTCGGAAATTTTTATGAAATAACGAATCGCAATAGAGTCTACATCCCTATTATGGAATGTAAATTGTTAATGCAGTCTGATCAGGAATGTATCAGAGTTTCAGGAATTTTTCTGAAATTTGATCGCTCCCCAGACTAATCAGATATGTTTCTGTATCACGTGATCAATGAACCTGATCGGTCAAGGAGACCAATCAGGACTATGTGTCAGATACAGATGTATTCCTTACTTGTCATGTGAAGCATATACGTATTTGACCATGATATACTTCTGTATATGTCTTCACATGAAATTTCGAATGTTAATGCAGTCTCATCTTGAATGAATCAGAATTACAGAAATTTTTCTGAAAACTGATTGTTCATAGATACATCAGAAATTTTTCAGTATCAATCATAAGTCTGATGAAGCTGCATTATTACTTGTCATATGAAACATATACATGCTTGACCATGATATTATTCTGTATATGTTTTCATGTGAAATTCACACTTTTTGGCGTATGATGCATATACATTGTTGCCATGATACATTTATGGTTTATGCCTCTCATATGCGATTCAAAACGTATCCTTTGATTATTTTGGGTTTGGGGAGAGACCCTTGGTTTGAGGGGGAGTTGTGTTCAAACTTAATAACCATACACTTTTCGATGTTTGACAAAAGGGGAGAGAATGGCTGATTAAGTTTATGGTTGTTATAGGGGAAGGATCATGATTTCCTTATGAGAATTGAATTGATTGATAAACTTAAATCGGGTTGTCAAACAACAAAAAGTGGGAGATTGTTGATGCAGTCTGGCCCGATTGTTGTTTTGGTGTTGACAACGATTTAAGTTTAGTTGAATGGATTTGGATTAAGTCTAGGTGGATCGGGAGATCGCACGCTGGCATGTGAAAAAGTCTTATCTTGGAGTGTTAGGTGTGAAAAGTCCTAACCTGGAGGGTTAGGTGTGAGAAAATCCTAACCAGGAGGGTTAGGTGTGGAAAAATCCTAGCTTGGAGGGCTAGGTATGGAAAAGTCCTAATTCGGAAGGGTTGGGTGAAAAATCCTAGTTTGGAGGGGTAGGTGAAAAGTCTTAACTTGGAGGGTTAGGTGAAAAGTCCCAACTTGGAGAATTAGGTGAAAAGTCCTGGCTTGGAGGGTCAGGTGCCTAGCTTGGAGGGCTAGGTTGGATGAAGGTCTAACTCGGAGGGGTTGGGTAAAAAGTCCTAGCTTGGAGGGCTAGGTGAAAAGTCCTAGCTTAGAGGGCTCGGTGAAAAGTCCTAACTTGGAGGGTTAGGTGCAAATTCCCAACTTGGAGAGTTAGATTGAAAAATCCTTAGCTTGGAGAGCTAAGGTGAATGAAATCCTAGCTTGGAAGGCTAGGTCTACGTCCCTGGATCGGTCTGGTGACCGATCAGGGAGTTGGCACGCTGCTCCTTCGTGGATCGGTCTGGTGACCGATCCAGCGATGTCTGATCGGTCTGGTGACCGATCAAGGAGTGTGTGTTTCACTCACTGCACAGCTCCTGATCGGTCTGGTGACCGATCAGGGAGCCCACAGTGAGTTGAGTTCCCCTGCTGATCTGCTCCTGATCGGTCTGGTGACCGATTAGGTATACTGTTCAGATCGGTCTAGTGAACGATCATTTGTCGCAAGGTTCTCACTATCACCGATCAGGATGACTCCTGATCGGTCTGGAAGCAGCCTGATTGGTCTGTTGACCGATCTGGCTGGAACCTGATTGGTCTGTTGACCGATCAGGCTGGAGCCTGATTAGTCTGAGGACCGATCAGGCTGGAGCCTGATTGGTCTGGGGACCAATCAGGAGTATGCAGAAGACTGCTGGATCGGTCTGGTGACCGATCAGGCTCCTTCCTGATCGGTCTGGTGACCGATCAGGAGCAGAACTTTAATTCAAATAAGCAGTCAGAATCTCTGATCGCGTCTGTTTTCACTGTCAATTCTCTGCTACTTGCTGATTTCTTTTTTATATGCATTGCTAAGCCTCTGTTGGAGTGTGCAGGTGATTCAAACACTCAAGGAGGGTCAATGGGAGGCTTTCCTTGGAGCAGGTTTGTTTGTTTCTCCTTCTCAGGTTTCAACGGCAACTGGAGCAGCTGGCGACTGACGGAGACTCAGCTGGAGAGGAGGTCTTCAGTGGACTGAGTGCTCAGAAAGGTCAGTGGGTTCAGGCTGGCTCAGTGGATGCTGATGAAGCTTGCGATGGTGAGAGGGAGCTTAAGAGACAAAGTTGGATGTAGAGGAGCGGAGGCGAACAAGACAGAAACTTGGGAAGTTTGGCTGGGCTGTGTTCGTGCTCTTTGTTGCTTTGTGCTTGAGCGATCTTGTTGCATTCTTGTGAGAGCTTTGTGAGTGTTCCTTCTTGTGTGATCTCCTGTACTCAAGTTCCATCATCCGTGAGATCTGTGGAGAGGTTTCTCCACCGAGAAGGAGGCTCTATCTTATCCGGTGTTCACCGGGGCTTGATCTGCTGACGATCAAGGGATCGCCCACCTTACGGGCACGCCAAGGAGTAGGGGCAAGTTATCCCCGAACCTTGTATATCGAGGTGTTAGCGTCGGTTTGCTTTCCTTTGCTTTGGTTGTTGTTTTTAGTTTTCTGTTTCCGCATTTGCTTCCGCTGCCTAACTCTGAAGTGCAGAATAGATTTGAAAAGCTCAATAGATTTGTGTCCGACTAGATTCACCCCCCCCTCTCTAGCCATCCGGGTTCCAACAAGTGGTATCAGAGCTTGGGGCTCTGTTCAAGGCTTAACATCCGAGATCTTACAACAAGATGGCTGGAAGAGAAGGAATGAGCACAAACCGACCTCCACTCTTCGACGACACAAATTTTCAATATTGGAAATCGAAGATGGAGTTTTATTTGAAGACAAACATGAGCATATGGTTCTCGGTCAAAGAAGGTTTCATCCCTCCAAGAGATGTTGAAGGAAAAGATCTCGATTTCTCAAGTTGGTCTGCTGAGCAAATAAGAAAGAGTGAAGCAAATGCCAAAGCGGTGGTCACTTTGCAATGCGGGTTGACTATGGAGGAGTTGATCAAGGTGGGTCCTTTTACAAGTGCTAAAGATCTTTGGAACAAAATCTTTGAGCTCCATGAGGGAACTCAAGACACCCGGAGAGCCAAGAAGGATTTGCTTCACAGCCAACTCCAAAACCTCACCATGGGAGAAAATGAAAAAGTAAGTGAACTTCATGGACGGTTTAAAGAAGTGTTGAATGGTCTCCACTCCATAAATGAAATGGCAGAGAATAGAGACTTAGTGAGGTATGTACTCAAAGCCTTCCCTAGGAATACTTTGTGGTCATCCATGGTGGATGCCTACAAGGTTTCTAAGGATTTATCGTTTGTTAAGTTAGAAGACCTATTTTGTGAAATGGAAGTACATGAGATCTCTAACAAAAGTTCAAAAGAGAAAGGTATTGCTTTAGTGGCAGGTGACAACAAGAAGAAGAAGAAGGGGAAGAAGAAGGAGAAGGAAGTCTCTTCATCTTCATCCTCATCCGAGTCCGAGGAGAAGGGCGGCTGGTCTTCTTCCTCCGAGATGGCCAACTTTGTTAGAAGGATGATGAGGAAGAGCCGGCGCCTCAAGGGTAAAGGTAACCCTAGTGAAGTTAAGATTGATAAATCTAACATTACTTGTTATGAGTGTAGCAAGAAAGGGCATTACAAGGATGAATGTCCAAAGTTAAAGAAGAAGAAGGATAAATCAAAGAAGAAAAAGGATAAATCAAAGAAGAAAAAGAAGGCCTTGAGGGTCACATGGGATGAATCGTCCTCTAGTTCATCCGAAGAAGAGAAGGAGGAGAAGTACACTCATCACCGTGCCCTCATGGCCATAGAGGATTCAAATGAAGAGCAGAGTGGAGACGAATCAAGCTCCTCAACTGCGCCTTCATCATCTTTGGATGATGAAGAGGTAATCTCTCCCTAGCTAGATAAGTGCTATAGAACCATTGCATGTCTAGCTAGGTTGCTTAAAAATCCAAGAACAAAGTTAAATTGTTGAAATTGGAAGTAGAAGAATTGAAATCCTCTAGGGTGGAGGATGTTAATGATTTTCATGATGACTCGCATGTTAAGACCCTTAAGAATGACAATAAGGACTTAAAGAGCAAAGTTGAAAATCTCAAGAATGTTCTTGAGAAATTCTCAGCTAGCTCCAAAAGCTTAGATATGGAATTAAATTCCCAAAGGGCGATGTACAACAAGGTTGGTTTGGGTTACCAACCTAAAGAACCTAGTGTCATATCTTTAATGTCAAGAACCTATTTTAGATCATCAAATGATTCTAAGGTTCGAAAAGTTAAAAAGAAAATGACTAAGGCATGGGTGCCAAAGTCTTTGATTGAAGGTTCTTTAGGTCCCAAAATTTGGGTACCTAAAACCTCTATCTTTAGGATTGTATAAGCATTATTTGAGGGGGAGCATCTATCAACATGGGAGGTTGATATTTGGTGCTCCAAACCCATGACCAAAGGTAAAATTGTCATTCACATGGATGGTTATGGAAAATTCGAATTAAATGCTTTGAGCTCCATTGTTTTAGATCTTATGACAATATAATCCCTTGGCTAGTGATTTTTATGGTATTCATGTGTTAAAATACTTAGTCATGGTATAATCTACTTTAGTGTTTAAGTTCATCCATGATCAAGTATGCCATGATTTTCTTATATGTATTATGCCAACATGAAGAACACATGGTTTGTGAAAATCACTATAAAAATCTCACAATACATGATTAGACAAAGAACATGAGTTTAAGGCCTAGGCTTAAGCTTTTCTTATTATTTTGGAGATGAATCTAGATGAGTATGTCATGACTTGATGTTTGGATGATTAACATTAATCTATGACATGCTCATTTTGATTAAAAACAATATGAACACATAGCTTAAATTGATCATGATGTGAAATAAGCATGTTTTGGAATTTTGATCATCTATTGGAATTGGCACAAACCTAATTTTGGTTAAGAACAACATGATCACATAGATTATGATGTTTTAAGTTCCATGACTTATTTGATTTCCCACTGATCATGCTTGGAATATACTTATCATGACTTGATACAAATCTATTTTGAAGTATCCAACTTAGATTTTGGGAACCTGATCATGCTTTGATACAAACATGTTTTGATATTCAATTTCATGCTTAGAAAATACTGATCATGCTCTAACACAAATCATGACATATATTTTGATTAAGGGAACACTTAGAATCAAATGGATTATCTCTATGCTTTGACACAAATCATGTTGATTATTTTAGTTTGGGAAATACTTTTTGGTTAAAAGAAACCCTTTAGGATCCATGGGATTGAATCTAATTGAATTAGGGTTTCTGAAATCTCATTTCTGAAACTGTACAGTGAAACAAATCTATTTTTGAAACTGATCAGTTTCAGAAAACATACTGTATCAGACCTGATCGGTCCACCAACCGATCAGGACTCACCCTGATCGGTCTGGTGATCGATCAGGAATCATACTGATCGGTCCGGTGACCGATCAGATCAACAATGATCAGTTGTATCAGACCACTCCTCAAACCAATCCCCCTTCATCAATTTTGATGAAGTATCAATATAACTGAGTAGTAGGATGATGGTTAAGATACTTGGAACAAAACCTAATACTGATTTGATACAAACCTATGTTGGAATGTTCAAATTCTTAAGAAAGGGTTTGTTGAGTCATGACTCTTGTTCTTAATGTCGTGTTTCGGAAATTTTTATGAAATGACGAATCTCAATAGAGTCTACATCCCTATTGTGGAATGCAAATTGTTAATGCAGTCTGATCAGGAATGTATCAGAGTTTCAGGAATTTTTCTGAAATTTGATCGCTCCCCAGACTAATCAGATATGTTTTTGTATCACGTGATCAATGAACCTGATCGGTCACGGAGACCAATCAGGACTATGTGTCAGATACAGATGCATTCCTTACTTGTCATGTGAAGCATATACGTATTTGACCATGATATACTTCTGTATATGTCTTCACATGAAATTTCGAATATTAATGCAGTCTCATCTTGAATGAATCAGAATTACAGAAATTTTTCTGATAACTGATTGCTCATAGATACATCAGAAATTTTTCTGTATCAATCATAAATCTGATAAAGCTGCATTTTTCTGTATCAATCATAATTTTGCTGGGAATCCCAGCGAAGCAATAGATCGGTCTGGTGACCGACCCACACGCCCTGGATCGGTCCAGTGACCGATCACTTTAATTCAAATCGCACTGTCAGACGCTCTGATCGCGTCTGACCATATCCGATTTGCTGCCACTTACATCTGATATTTGATTTACTGTGTGATACGCTGCTCTAACACCCTGATTAAGCTGCAGGTGACAGGGGAGGATTCAAACACTCAAGGAGAGGTCAATGGAGGCTTTCCTTGGAGCAGGTTTGTCTGATTCTCCATTTCAGGTTGCAACGGCCAAGCTGCAGACTGGAGCCGAGACTGGGGCTTGGCTGAGGGGATCTCAGGAAGACCAGAGAGGGCTCAGTGGTAGCTGGCGTTGGAAGCTGGAGGCTACGAAGGATGTTGTCACCTGGTGCTGTGAGGAGAATCAAAAGCGCGGAAGCTGGCTTTGTGGAAGCAGAGTTTTGAGTGTTCTGGAACTAATCTTCTTGCTGCGCCTTGAGTTCTCCATTACGAGCTTGTTGTGTTCTTGAAGCTTCATCACTTTGAGCAAGCCACTGATTTCGAGAAGCAATCATCCATTACTTGAGCGCTTGAAGGAGAGAACAAGGAGCTTGGAGTCCGACAGTGGGAAGACACGAAGAGGGGTTCTTGCGTGAGATCGCCACTGGGTGGAGCTCACGGAAGCTTGCTGTGTTCTTGTCCTTGCTAAGTGTTTGAGTATGATCCTTCTAGTTGTTTCTTTGTGCTTAAACTTTATCTATGATTGAAACACTGTGGAGAGGTTTCTCCACCGAGAAGGAGGTTGCTTTCTATCCGGTGATAACCGGGGCTTGATCTGTCGACGATCAAGGGATCGCCCACCTTAAGGGCACGCCAAGGAGTAGGGGCAAGTTATCCCCGAACCTTGTAAACCCTCCTTGTTAGCGATCTTGCTAATTGTGGTTGTTTGTTTTCGGTTTCTATTTTCATTTACTGCACTGCTTCATTTCGTTTCTTCCGCTGTGCTACTGATAAGTTGAGTGCAGGAAACTTGTTAAGTTTCAAAGAAAAGTGATTGGCTATATTCACCCCCCCCTCTCTAGCCATCTCGTTTCCAACAAGTGGTATCAGAGCTTGGGGCTCTGTACACGGCTTAGCATCCGAGAGTTTTCAACAAGATGGCTTTGAGAGAAGGCTTCTCCCCCACCCGACCTCCATTCTTTGATGGCGCCGACTTCCAATATTGGAGATCAAAGATGGAATACTATTTGAAGATGGATATCCATACTTGGTTCGTGGTGAAGGAGGGATTCACCCCTCCTAAGGATGATGAAGGCAAAGAACTCGAGTCTTCACGGTGGACTGTCGAACAAACAAGAAAAAGTGAAGCCGACGCAAAGGCGGTTGTCACTCTACAATGTGGCATGAACAAAGACCAACTCATCAAGGTTGGTCCCTTCACAAGTGCAAAGGACTTGTGGAACAAACTCATCGAGCTTCACGAGGGCACCCGGGACTCAAGAATTGCCAAGAGGGACTTGTTCCTCAATCAACTCCAAAATCTCTCCATGAAGGAGAATGAGTCGGTAAGTGAGCTCCATAGCCGGTTCAAGGAAGTCCTCAATGGGCTTCATTCAATTGTTGAAAAGGTCGAGAATCGCGACCTTGTGAGGTATATCTTGAAAGCATTTCCAAGGAATGCTTTGTGGTCATCCATGGTGGATGTCTACAAAGTATCCAAGGATTTATCTATTGTAAAGTTAGATGACTTATTTTGTGAGATGGAATTGCATGAAATGGCTAACAAAGGCCCCAAGGAGAAGGGGATTGCCTTAGTTGCAGGGGATCGAACCAACAAGAAGAAGAAGGAGAAGAAGAAGGAGAAGGAAGTCTCTTCATCTTCATCCTCTTCCGAATCAGAGTCCGATTCCGAGGAAGATGGCAGCGGCACTTCTTCATCCGAAATGGCAAACTTTGTGCGAAGGATGATGCGAAGGGATCGACGGTTCAAGAGTAGAGGTAACACTAGTGAATCCAAACTTGATAAGACTAATGTATCTTGTTTTGAGTGTGGTAGAAAAGGGCATTTCAAGAGTGAATGACCGAAGCTCAAGAAGAAGGAGGAAAAATCCAAAAGAAAAGAAGAGAGATCCAAGAAGAAGAAGAAGGCCTTGAAGGCCACTTGGGATAAGTCATCCTCAAGCTCATCCGATGAAGAGAAGGAGGAGAAGAGCACAAGGCAAGTGGCACTCATGGCTCTTGGAGAGGCAAGCAGTGATGAATCTTCAAGCTCCTCAAACGCGGCTTCATCATCTTCGGATGATGAAGAGGTAACCTCTCCCGAGCTTGAAAAGTGTTATAGAGCAATTGCATGTTTAACTAGTATGCTTAAAAAGTCCAAAAATAAAGTTAAGGCATTGCAATTGGAAATTGATCAATTGAAAGCTTCTAGGGATGATAACATTGATGATTTACATGTTGAACTGCTAGAAGATGAAATTAAATCATTAAAACTTGAAATTGAAAATTTGAAGTCCTCTAAGGTTGAGGAAGTCAATGATTTGCATGATGAATTGTTAGTAGAGGAAAACCAATCTTTGAAGAGTGAAGTTGAGAAGCTCAAGAATATTCTTGGGAAGTTCTCAACTAGCTCTAAGACCCTAGATATGATTCTAAATGCCCAAAGAGCGGTTTACAATAGGGCCGGTATTGGTTACCGTCCTAAGGAACCGTCATTTGTATCTCTCATGTCTAGGACTGATATGAGACAATCTAGGACACCCAAAATCCAAAAGAAAATGGTCAAGGCATGGGTGGCTAAGTCATGTTTAGTTGATGCTTTAGGTCCCAAGTTTTGGGTACCTAAAACTTCTATTTTTCGAATTGTGTAGGTTATGATTGAGGGGGAGCATCTATCAACTTGGTTCGTTGATAGTGGATGCTCCAAACACATGACCGGAGATAGATCATTGTTTACCACACTTCACAAGAAAAGTAGAGGTAATGTATCATTTGGGAACAATGGTAGTCTTAAGGTCATAGGAATAGGAGACATTCAAATATCCGAATGTCTTAGAATCTCAAATATCCTTCTAGTCAAGGGGATGAAATTTAATCTCCTAAGTGTGAGTCAATTGTGTGACACGGGTTACACAATTGATTTCCAACCAAGTCAATGTCTAGTTAGACAAAATGACACCTTGGACACGGTACTAGTAGGAGCAAGAGTAGACAATATTTATCAAGTTTCATTTAAAAGTGCTACTAATGCTTTTGCTAAGTGTCTCATGTCAAGAGAAGAAGAGTCCACCCTTTGGCACCGGAGATTAGCTCATGTGAACATGAAGAACATCCAGAAGTTGGCCAACAAGGGACTAGTCCGTGGCTTACCGAACATCAAGTATGAAAAAGACAAACTTTGTGATGCATGTCAAATGAGTAAGCAAACAAAATCTGCACATAAAGGTAAAAACGCTGTAAGTACCTTCAATGCATTAAATTTACTTCATATGGATCTATTTGATTGTAGTACCATCATATCATTGAATGGAAGTAGATATTGCTTTGTTATCATTGATGATTTTACTAGATACACATGGACTTACTTTTTAAAATATAAGGACCAAACCTTAGATATTTTTATTTCTTTTTGTAGAAGAGTTGAAAATGAAAAATCATCAACCATTAAGACAATTAGAAGTGATCATGGAGGTGAATTTCAAAACCAAAGGTTTTTAGAATTTTGTCAAGATAGAGGTTATAGACATGAGTTCTCTACTCCTAGAACACCACAACAAAATGGTGTTGTAGAGAGGAAGAACTGTGTACTCCAAGAGGCTGCACGAAGCATGCTTAATGAGTACTCACTCCCGAGTTACTTATGGGCTGAAGCTGTAAATACAGCTTGCTATGTGCAAAATCGAGTCCTCATTCATAGGTTTTTAGGAAAGACTCCCCATGAACTTTAGTTTGGAAAACCACCTACGGTTAAACACCTTTGGGTGTTTGGTTGTAAGGTGTTCATCCTAAACACTAAGGATCACCTTGGAAAGTTCACGGCAAAGGCTGATGAAGGGATACTAGTCGGGTATTCCCTCGTTAGCAAAGCCTATCGAGTCTACAACAAGAAAACTAGATTAGTTGAAAAGTCTTCTGATGTGGTTTTTGAAGAAATTCCAAAATCAATTGACCAATTAGAAAATGTAGAAGGAGTTCAACTCGAACTTAGGAGACTAAGTTTGAATGAAACTCCAAGTGTTATTGATGGTGATGAGTCTGATGACGGTGAACCTAGACAACCCATTGATCAGCCGGATCCTGAGACTGAACTTGTGTCTAGTGAACCCATTCAAGAAGCACCACCAACACCAAGGCAAACTAGATTAGCCTCTAGTCATCCCCAAGATCAAATTGTTGGAGACATCCATCAGGGGGTTAGAACTAGATCATTCTTCCGGAATGAGGCTAATGAAGTTGCCTTAATTTCCGAAATTGAACCTAGGAAAATTGATAAAGCATTAAGTGATCCTGATTGGATCATTGCAATGCAAGATGAACTAGGTCAATTTGAGAGAAGTCAAGTTTGAGACTTAGTCCCTAGACCCAAGAAGACCTCCATTATTGGAACCAAATGGGTCTTCAAGAACAAATTGAACCATAAGGGAGAAATCATTAGAAACAAGGCACGCTTGGTAGCCAAAGGCTACAGTCAAGTTGAAGGCCTTGATTATGATGAGACATATGCTCCTGTGGCACGATTAGAGTCCATCCGATTGATGCTTGCATTTGCAGCTCATCGTGGTTTCAAATTATATCAAATGGACGTCAAATCGGCCTTTCTAAATGGTTTAATTAGGGAAGAGGTCTATGTCGAACAACCTCCGGGGTTTGAGAGTACCAAATTTCCAAACCACGTGTTCAAGCTCAAGAAGGCACTTTATGGCCTTAATCAAGCACCCCGAGCTTGGTATGAGCGGTTGTCGACATTCCTAATTGAGAAGGGCTTCGTTAGAGGCCAAATAGACCCTACACTATTTCTACGAAGAGATGGTGACAACATTTTTGTAGCCCAAGTATATGTCGATGACATAATTTGTGGCTCAAATAATAAGGGTTATTTGAATGAATTTATTGGACACATGGAAAATGAATTTGAGATGAGTCTAGTGGGAGAGTTGACTTTCTTCCTTGGACTTGAAATCAAGCAAACCCGAGATGGGATCCATGTGCACCAATCGAAGTATACACAAGAAATGCTTCGAAAATTCAATATGAGTGATTCAAAAGAGGTAACCACTCCCATGGCCACAAACACAAGATTAGACAATGACGAGAGTGGTAAACCCGTTGATTTGACTCAATATCGAAGCATGATAGGTAGTTTGCTATACCTCACAGCTAGTCGACCGGATATCCTATTTGCTGTGGGTATGTGCACTAGGTATCAAGTCTGTGCCAAGGAATCTCACTTAATCGCTGTTAAGCGAATCTTGAGATATCTCAAGGGCACAATTGGAGTCGGTCTATGGTACCCCCGTACCGAATCATTTGATTTAATTGGCTATACGGATTCCGACTACGCTGGATGTAAGTTGGACCGGAAAAGCACAAGTGGGGGTTGCCAATTCTTAGGCTCGTCCTTAGTAAGTTGGTCAAGTCGGAAGCAACATTGTGTTGCTCTCTCCACGACCGAGGCAGAATATATCGCCATGGGAGAGAGTGTATCACAATTGTTGTGGATGATACATACTTTAGAGGACTATGGATTGAGTTACAAGGGTGTGCAAGTGTTGTGTGACAACATTAGCACAATTAACTTAACCAAAAATCCAGTTTATCATTCTAGGACCAAACACATTGAAGTAAGACACCACTTCATTAGGGATCATGTAGCTAGGGGAGATATTGTACTCTCACATGTAGAATCCAAGTCAAACCTAGCTGACATCTTCACTAAACCACTCCCCGAAAATGAATTTAGTTTCCTAAGACGGGAATTGGGAATGTGTCGCGCCTCATGATTTTCAAATTGCATCCAAAACCCTTCATGATTATTTCGAAATTGTTGGGAATCAATTGGGTAACTTTGGGGACATCTCACACAAACTATAAGGTTTACCAAAATATTTTTGTTTGCTAGACATGGGGTGAGATGTTAGGATCAACTCGATTTCTCAAAATGTCATTGCATCCCTAGAGAAATTAAGTTGACGAGATAATAATCACGGTGGTGACCAAGTATTGGGAAAACCAATGCATAACATATGTGTATTTGACTCCATGATCATACTTGGACATTCCAATCAAGGCAACTTGATTGGAAACTTGGATTTGGAACCAAAACTTGATTGAATTTGCTTGATTGATTGTTGATTGAGTTTGACTCCATTTGGATGGGTCAAAGTGATTGTTGAACTTATAAGGACCTTTGATCCTCGTTCAGGGATCAATTTTAGTCATGAGATCATGTCCAAGTTCGATAAACTTCACCAGATCTCGTTGGAAAGTTTCAGAAATTCTGAAACTGAACATTTCAGTTCGTATCAGGAACCCTGATCGGTCACCGGACCGATCAGGCATAGGGCTGATCGGTCCCCAGACCGATCTGGCCCCTTCCTGTGGTGATCGGTCCACAGACCGATCAGCGAGGCAAGCAGTGACCTTCCGGAGTTTTTGACCAAGTGTACTGGGCTAGCCTGGATCGGTCCCCGGACCGATCTAGCACCCTGCTGAGACCGGTTCACGGACCGATCAGGGGGTTCACAGTAAGCCGCCCGAGCCTACTGATCTCTCCCTGATCGATCAGCTGAACGATTAGGAGCGCGCCTGATCGGTCATCCGACCGATCAGGCCCAGGCCAGTCTGATCAGGCTGTAGCCTGATCGGTCTGGGCGCGATCAGATCAAACGGTGATCCGTTCAGGTGCATTAAAATCTGGTTGGTGGACCGATCCACCAACCGATTAACTCCTCCCAAAACACTTCACTTCCAAACCCTAGCGCCGAAATCCCTCACCCGCGCAACCCTTCCTTCGTGCGTGAGCTCTCCAGGACTTACGAGCGAGAGTGTTCGTGCGTCTTCCTCGTTCTCGTGCGTGCCAGTTCTTCCGAAAGGTTCTGCGGGCATCTCCCTGTTCTCTGCCTGTGCTTTTGTCTTGCGCCAAGGTTTCTCCTGCACAGGCTTTTTCCCGTCCAACCTTCAAAAACCTCCTCAATGGCACCTAAGTAAGTTTTTGGCGTCGTTTTTCTGTTCAAACAGTTCATAAACTATGTTTTGGACGCTAACCTTGGTTTGGTGTTGTTTTTTATATTGTGCCGTGACCCTTCTTATATTTGCCGTGACCCTATTTTCTCACCAAATGATCAAATCATTCTTTCCCTTTTGTTCTTGATCAAATGTGTTACCTTGCATTAACTGATTGGGTTTTTCCCTTGATGATCAATTCTGGAATTGTTGTGATTCATTCTATGTTCATCTTGCCCAAATTGATTAAATCATGTGTATGACCAATTCAACCCTTTTAGAAAGTCTTCCAAGGGCAAAGTGGCTACAGAGGGAAGCTCCAAGGGGAAAGCCCCTTCTTCCTCTACCCCCTCCAAGAGGCCACAGCCCTCTTCAAGCTCTAGATTTCCAAATGCCGCATGTGAGCAGTCCTTCCAATCAAGGACTTTCAAAATGTTACCCTGTCAATCAATCGACGTCCCCTTCCTGACTGAGTATTGTCCATCGGTCATGGAGATAATTCTGCATTACAATCTTGGTTTCCTCCTCACCTTAGAGCGGACCATCAACTATGACCTAGTCTCGGAGTTTTACAATAACCTTCAGCAGGGTCCTCAAGGCGGTTTCGAGTTCACTACTCGAGTCGCCAAAAAGACTCTCGATTTTTCTTATGACATACTTGCCGATTTTCTGGGTGGTCGACGATCACCAAACATGTATTCGATCTATCCCGAGCTTCCTAATCCCCTACTAGCGCCATTTGCAGATGTTACCCCTGATTCTGTCCATCAGTATTTCTTTGGTCATCCCCACCCAGACGGTCTTGATGAGCTTGGCCCTGGCTTTCCTACCTTTGCTGCACTCCGTCTTTCTCCCACTAGCTACATATTATTCAAAATCATCACGAATTGTATCCTCCCAATCACCTCCAAACCTTTAGCTGAGATCCGACCCTATCATTGTCTGATGCTCTACGGCATGCACCGCCGTTTAGACTTCGATATCATGGAGAGCATCTTCCAGTCCATCTTATCTTATCGAGAGTCCAGCTGACGCACGGTCTACATGCCTTTTGGTCACGTCATCACCAACTGACTCCTGTCAGTAGGTGTTGATGTCACCAAGGGGCGGACGATGCCTATGGTACGACAGAATTGCAGACTTGGCAGGTGAGCATTCGCCAAGTCCGGCATCATTATTCGGGGGCCCGATCGGATGTTGGTTTGGAAAGATGGTAGGGTTCTTGGTGAGTTACCAAGGGGAGGTCCACAGGTTCAGGCGTCAGCCGCTGCTACTGATGATGATGACTATGACGAGCCGGATCCAGATCTGCACTGGCAGATCTCAGAGCTGGATCAGACACTACATGAGTTTATTCAGTTGAGGGAGACAGATCGCGAGGAGTTTCGGTCAAGTTTTCGCTCACTTGATTCCCGACTGACCAGGATCGAGACTAAGGTCTCGGGGACCCGTACCCTCCAGCAGACATGGTATGATGAGTGACACAGCCACACATTCCCAGGAGGTGTACCTTCATCGAGTACTGCACCAGGGTCCGTTGCTCCTACTGATGTCACGATGGACGATCTCGTCCACGATGAGGACCCTCCCCCTGATGTTTGAGCTTGGATGTCTCTTACCTTTCCTTGTGGATGACTTGTATGACTCTTGGGCTGTATGCCCTGTGACTTGACTATTGTGGCCTTGTGCCACACGTATCTTGCTACTTGTTTTATGCTTTGCCTTGTCTGACCTTGAATTACATGCTTATCTACTCTTAGTATGCTTATTGTTGATGCCATGTTGTTTATATGATCATGATTTGCATATTTGCTACTTTGCTATGTTCATGCTTGTAATGCCATGTTTACCTGATACATATCAATGTTGTGGCATGCTTTGTGAGTTGATACTTCGTGTTCATATGATGCATGTGATTGCTCTATCTTGCTCTATCTTTTTCACATGTGTTCGTAAGGTTATCCAACAACCTATCACATCTTTGTTGATTTGGGATACCCCTAGGGTTGAGGGGGAGTTTGTTTACAACTTAACAGTCCCTCTAGCTCCTTTTCGGTGTTCGACAAAGGGGGAGAGTGTGGATTGGTTAAGTTTAGAATGATCATGTTGTAGGGGGAGGATCTGGATTCCCCTATGATTCTAAAGTTGAGCTATTGATTGAGAATCCCTAAACTTAAAATCGGGTTGTCAAACAACAAAAAGGGGGAGATTGTTGATGCAGTCTGGCCCTGATTGTTGTTTTGGTGTTGACACCGATTTTAGTTTAGGTGGATGATATTGATTATGATTAAGTCCTGATCGGGGATTAGACATGGTATGGAAAATCCTAGTCTGGAGGGCTAGGTGTTGGAGAATCCTAACCTGGAGGGTTAGGTGTTGAAAATCCTAGTCTGGAGGGCTAGGTGTTGGAAAATCCTAACCTGGAGGGTTAGGTGTGAAAAATCCTAGCTTGGAGGGCTAGGTATTTGGAAGTCCTAATTCAGAAGGGTTAGGTATGAAAAATCCTAGTTTGGAGGGCTAGGTATTTGGAAAGTCCTAATTCGGAAGGGTTGGGTGAAAAGTCCTAGCTTGGAGGGCTAGGTGAAAAGTCCTAACTTGGAGGGTTAGGTGCAAATTCCCATCCTGGAGAATTAGGTGAAAAAGTCCTGGCTTGGAGGGTCAGGTGCCTAGCTTGGAGGGCTAGGTTGGATGATGTTCTAACTCGGAAGGGTTGGGTGAAAAGTCCTAGCTTGGAGGGCTAGGTGAAAAGTCCTAACTTGGAGGGTTAGGTGCAAATTCCCAACTTGGAGGGTTAGATGGAAAAATCCTTAGCTTGGAGGGCTAAGGTGGATGAATTCCTAGCTTGGAGGGCTAGGTTTGAGTCCCTAGATCGGTCTGGTGACCGATCAGGGACATTGGCATGCTGCTCCTTCGTGGATCGGTCTGGTGACCGATCCAGCGATGTCTGATCGGACTGGTGACCGATCAGGGAGCACACAGTGAGGTTGGGAACCTACTGTGTGGCTCCTGATCGGACCGGTGACCGATCAGGGAGCAGGCTGCTTCCTCACTGCCTTGTTCCTGATCGGTCTGGTGACCGATCAGGGAGCGGACGGTGAGTGAGTTCCCTTGCTGATCAAGTCCTGGATCGGTCCGGTGACCGATCAGAGACTTTGGATCTGATTAAAAAATCGTTGTTCATCTGTCCTGATCGGTCTGGGTGACCGATCAGGCTTCACTCTGATCGGTCTGGTGACCGATCAGGCTTCACTCTGATCGGTCTGGTGACCGATCTGTATAGCTGCGAGAGCTGGGAATCCCAGCGAAGCAGTGGATCGGTCTAGTGACCGACCCACACACCCTGGATCAGTCCGGTGACCGATCACTTTAATTCAAATCGCACTGTAGACGCTCTGATCGCGTCTGACCATATCCGATTTGCTGCCACTTACATCTGATATTTGATTTACTGTGTGATACGCTGCTCTAACACCCTGATTAAGCTGCAGGTGACAGGGGAGGATTCAAACACTCAAGGAGAGGTCAATGGAAGCTTTCCGTGGAGCAGGTTTGTCTGATTCTCCATTTCAGGTTGCAACGGCCGAGCTGCAGACTGGAGCCGAGACTGGGGCTTGGCTGAGGGGATCTCAGGATGACCAGAGAGGGCTCAGTGGTAGCTGGCGTTGGCAGCTGGAGGCTACGGAGGATGTTGTCACCTGGTGCTGTGTGGAGAATCAAAAGCGCGGAAGCTGGCTTCGTGGAAGCAGAGTTTTGAGAGTTCTGGAACTAATCTTCTTGCTGCGCCTTGAGTTCTCCATTACGAGCTTGCTGTGTTCTTGAAGCTTCATCACTTTGAGCAAGCCACTGATTTTGAGAAGCAATTATCCATTACTTGAGCGCTTGAAGGAGAGAACAAGGAGCTTGGAGTCCGACAGTTGGAAGACACGAAGAGGGGTTCTTGCGTGAGATCGCCACTGGGTGGAGCTCACGGAAGCTTGCTGTGCTCTTGTCCTTGCTAAGTGTTTGAGTAAGATCCTTCAAGTTGTTTCTTTGTGCATAAACTTTATCTGTGATTGAAACACTGTGGAAAGGTTTCTCCACCGAGAAGGAGGTTGCATTCTGTAACGCCCGCTTTTTTTTTTCCTAAAGCGGCGTTACGCTGACATACTTAAGGCATGTAACATCATACTGCAGCGGAATAACTTAAACCTTACATATACATGCCCCTACTACCATCCCTCATACAATGACATGGAACTTAACATATGAACGTCATACTTAACATCATATCATAACATGCTTAACATCATACCATAAGGTTCATATCATATCATACTTGACATCTTATCGTAAAGTTCCATAAGTCACTAGTCGAGCATATAGGTAGCAAAAATAAAGTTCTTAGCATAAACGGTTAACACATTCGATTTCATGGACCAAGTCACCATCACACACATATTTCAGGCCCTCCTGCTGCTTCCTCGTTATCCCCTTGCATGATTTGCGGTATAAGGAAAGAAGACTATAAGCACACAGGCTTAGTAAGACTCTTTCCTACTCACTAAAACATTCATCGTTCATCATCTCATAATGAGCACATGAACTTTAACATACTTGGTGCTCTACTTAAAACATAACATCTTAAATCACTTTAGCATGACATGCACATAAACATGGTAAACCTTCTAAGCATGGCATAATTCATGGCATAAATCATAAACATAGTAGCATGACATCTTTCATGGCATAAATCATAAACATAGTAGCATGACATCTTTCATGGCATAAATCATAAACATAGTAGCATGACATCTTTCATGGCATGAATATAAACATAAGATATAAACCAACCTATATGGCATAAGCATAGGCATACATTCTAGGATATCATAAGAGCATCTTCTTACCATAATCATAACATGGATCATTCATTCTCATACATATCTTTTAACATGGAGCATAAGCATAACACGTCATTATCATAACATAATGCATAACATGTATGAATGCATGGGTGGAATGCATATACATAGGGATGCATAACTTTTAAAACATACTTTGAAAATGCTTAAACATCATCATCATAACATTTGGGGTCCCCGGCTTGTACCACATACATACATCATAGCGCGCATCCCTAGTAAATCCGAGGTAGCTAGCCCCGACCTACTAGGGTAAGGACAGCATAGTCGGTAGTCCCCGAACCGAGGCGTTCTCAAGGAGCCCATCCCTGTTGCACAGCTCCGGTAGTGCCAGAACCGTGGACAGCTCCGGTAGTCCAGAACCAGGGCGTTCTTAAGGTGCCCATCCCTTGGACCCATACTTGGGTCCGGTACAAGCCCATTCATAAAGTAAAATACTTTGCATGCTTCATCATTCATAAGACATTCATAGCATACTTAACATGGCATCATTCTTATCATGAACATGATCATAACATACTTGTCGTAACATCATTCTTATCATGCATAACCATGGCATATCATTCATAAACATGGCATATCATTCGTAAACATGGCATATCATTCATAACATGGCATATCATTCATAAGCATAGCATATCATGTATAACCATGGCCTATCCTTCATAAACATAGCATATCATTCGTAAGCATGACATATCATTCATAACATAGCATATCATTCATAAACATAAATCACATCTTACCATAGGGCCATTGGGACCCTTACTTGGAACAAATCTTAACTCTTATCCTATTAACCCTTATTGGCTGAAACCTATGATGTCCCATGGCCATGTGAAAATTCACACAATCACCATCCATCATCCTTATATCATGGCAACACATAAACATAAGTTGAAGTCAAAGACTCAACCTTAACCCTTGGGTCCTTGGGGTTGGCCGAACCATATGAGGCCTATAGGGTGTTCCAAAAATTTCCAAAATTTATACTTAACTTCTAAACATCATCAGGGAATATTAAATAACATTATCATGATTTTTAACATATTTATGGACATTTAAATCATGGTGGCCGAAACCCATAAACATAGGGACCTTGGTTTTGTCCCTTCCATATTGGTCGAAACCCTAGGGTGTCCTAGGGTACTCTAACAATTCCCAAAAATTTCACTTAACTTCTAAACATCATAAAGGAATATTAAATAACATTATCATGATTTTTAACATATTTTTAGACCTTTAAAACATTCTGGCCGAAACCCTTGAACTTAAAGTTCTGGGTTTTGTTTCCTTCATGTTGGCCGAAACTCTAGGGTGTCCTAGAGTACTCTACAAATCCCCAAAAATTACACTTAACTTCTAAACATCATAAGGGAACACTAAATAACATTATCATGATTTTTAACATATTTTTAGACCTTTAAAACATTCTGGGCCGAAACCCTTGAACTTAAAGTTCTGGGTTTTGTTTCCTTCATGTTGGCCGAAACTCTAGGGTGTCCTAGAGTACTCTAAAAATCCCCAAAAATTACACTTAACTTCTAAACATCATAGGGGAACATAAAATAATATTATCATGATTTTTAACATATTTTTAGACCTTTAAAACATGCTGTCCGAATCCCTTGAACTTAAGGTTCTGGGTTTTGCTTCTTTCTTGTTGGCTGAAACTCTAGGGTGTCCTAGAGTACTCCAAAAATTCCCAAAAATTATACTTAACTTCTAAACATCATAAGGGAACACTAAATAACATTTTCATGATTTTTAACATATTTTTAGACCTTTAAAACATGCTGGCCGAAACCCTTGAACTTAAGGTTCTGGGTTTTGCTTCTTTCTTGTTGGCCGAAACTCTAGGGTGTCCTAGATACTCCAAAAATCCCCAAAAATTACACTTAACTTCTAAACATCATAAGGGAACATCAAATAATATTATCATGATTTTTATCATAATTATGGACCTTTAAAACATGCTGGCCGAAAGCTTTGAACATAGGAACCTTGATTTTGTTTCCCTTCAACATTAAATCCGAAACTAACCCATATATCATGCCAAAAATCATGGAAATCATAGGTAACTATTATACCACAGGTGAGGGAGTCTTACCTTAGATTTCTTGATTTTTTGAACCTTGAAAGAGGAGAAGGAAGAGGACTTGGTATCTCTTGACCACAACTAATCCTTGTCACCTTGTAGGAACTTGAGATCTTGAGAAATGAGACCTCTTGTGAAGTTTTCTCCAAGGCACTCCTCCCTTTGGTGCTCGGCAAGATGAGGAATGAAGTGGAGAGGAAATGCACTTGATTGAGAGAATAAGTAACTCCCAAAACTCCTCTCATTATAACCCATCAAGGAGGCAAATGAAGAGCCTCTCCATGACCCTTCACCTCCTTTTACTTCTTAACCATCCTCCACTTCAATTACTCATAAGTATTCCTTGCTAGGTGAGTTGGTTAAGGCTTACAGGGTTGTACAAGAGGTCCAAGGTTCAATCCTTGCCTCATGCACATTTATTTTTATTTTTTATTTCATTTATTTTATTATTTTTATAATTCCGAAAATTCCCCTAAAATCATCCATAATTATGCCAATATTCCTAAATAAAATTCTTTTATATTTATATTAATTTTACCTAATTAATACCTATTTTTGGAGCCCATTTAAAGCTCATTAGCACCTAGTTTTTCTCAATTTAAATGAGAAAACATGGATTTCTAGGCCTAATTTTACATAATTATTTCTGGGCCCCTCGGAAAATTATCTAGACTTGCTCAATATTTTAAGAAAATATTAAGAGAATTTTCTGGGTTGTTACAATCCCCCATACCTCTTGAAAGTTCGTCCTCGAACTTAGAATAATTCTGGGTACTTGCGCCTCATTTCGTCCTCGCGTTCCCAGGTAGCTTCCTCGAACCGCTGGCTTCGCCATAAGATCTTGACTAGAGGTACCTCCTTATTCCTCAGCTTCTTGACTTCCCTATCCAAAATCTGGATGGGTCTGCTCTCATAACTTAGGTCCTCTTGTACTTGTACTATCTGCGGCTCGACCACTCGGTCCATATTCGGGATACACTTTTTAAGCAGGGATACGTGGAATACGTTATGGATAGCTGACATCTCTGGAGGCAGCTCCAACTCATATGCCACCTTACCAACTCTTTTCAGAATTAAGTATGGCCCCACATATCTCGGACTCAACTTTTCTTTCTTCCCAAATCTTGTCACCCCTTTCATAGGAGCCACTTTAAGAAATACCAAATCTCCAACATTAAATTCCAATGGTCTGCGCCGGACATCGGCATAACTCTTCTGCCGGCTCTGAGCTGTTTCTATCCATTGTCGAATAGTTTGAATAGCTCGGGTGGCGCTGTTAATAACATCCGTTGCGAGCCCCATCTCCTTCTTTTCCCCACTCTCGTACCAACATATCGGAGATCTACATCTCCTGTCATACAAGGCTTCATAAGGTGTCATTCCTATAGTAGCTTGGTAGCTATTGTTGTACGCGAATTCCGCCAAGCATAGATATCGACACCAACTTCCCTTGAAATCCAGGGCACAAGCTCTCAACATATCCTCCAATATTTGATTCACCCGTTCAGTTTGCCCGTCAGTCTGCGGGTTGAAAGGCGGTGCTAAATCGCAATTTAGTGCCGAGAGACTTCTGAACGCATCCCCAAAAATGCGAAGTAAAACGACCATCCCTATCTGAGATAATGGTCTTGGGAACTCCATGAAGTCTGATTACTTCCTTAACATATAGCTGAGCTAGTATCCTTAATCGCTCTATGCTGTAATCATATGCATATAAACCATAGTAGTATGCCTCCGATATATTAGTTCACCACCTGAGCCATGAGTTATATTGATAATAATCTTATATTAGTACATGCTCTCATATTATCATCATTTGCCTTATATAATTTGATACAATTGACACTTTATTGTTAATATCAGGTTCATGGACATAAGATTGAAATACACACCCGACAACTAGTATTAGTATTAACTTATTGGTTCACAACCTAACCAAACTCAATGAAGCAGATGGGCTGCCATCATGCCCATAACAAAAAACATCATGGCAGTCACTGCCGCTCCGTACACATAATGCCTCCATATCTTAAGAGCGAAAACCATCGCGGCCAATTCCAGATCGTGCGTGGGATAGTTCTGCTCATGTTCCTTGAGTTGCCTGGAGGCATAAGCAATGACCTTACCACTCTGCCTAAGTATAGCTCCAAGTCCTAGCTTGGAAGCATTGTTGTATATATCGAAGTTCTGATTATCTCTTTGACATATAATTGACTAATGTCATTATTAACTCCATGACATAATTATATGCATATATCATAGTTATATACTTATTTTAATTATGGGTAAACCTAATAATAGTATGCTTCCGAATATTAGTTCTCAGCCCGAGTTACGAATTATATTAGTTGTATGATTATTATAGAATAGGTGAGATCCTACTTATTACCATAAAATAACTTAAGGTAGTCTTATATATTATATATAATATATCAGTGACCCATAACCTATAATAAGTATTAACATAATTAGAACCCTACCCTATGCGTCCCTACCTAAGTTGTACCATATAACCTATACCATTAATTATATCAGTACTAATATCATGGAACTAATGCTATACGCTAACATAGGTGAGAGTGTTATAATCTCCTATGGGTAGGTTATCAGATAATTTTCTACATGTGACTATATTATAGATTATACATAATATCATAAATTATAGTTTCTTTTCTACGCCTATATCATTCTAAATATTTAATTCCTAAAATAAGATAAAGCATCATTCATCGTTACATATCGTAACGTACTTTTCATCATAAATATCATTCATACTGGCATACCTTAAAATCATAAAACATCTTCCTACTATAAGATATGTAAAGAGGTACTTACTTGGAAGCGGCAGGAAGAGGGCTTGATGTGTGTGTAGCGAGATGGTTACTGCTCTGATACCAACCTGTAACGCCCACTTTTTTTTTCCTAAAGCGGCGTTACGCTGACATACTTAAGGCATGTAACATCATACTGCAGCGGAATAACTTAAACCTTACATATACATGCCCCTACTACCATCCCTCATACAATGACATGGAACTTAACATATGAACGTCATACTTAACATCATATCATAATATGCTTAACATCATACCATAAGGTTCATATCATATCATACTTGACATCTTATCGTAAAGTTCCATAAGTCACTAGTCGAGCATATAGGTAGCAAAAATAAAGTTCTTAGCATAAACGGTTAACACATTCGATTTCATGGGCCAAGTCACCATCACACACATATTTCAGGCCCTCCTGCTGCTTCCTTGTTATCCCCTTGCATGATCTGCGGTATAAGGAAAGAAGACTATAAGCACACAGGCTTAGTAAGACTCTTTCCTACTCACTAAAACATTCATCGTTCATCATCTCCTAATGAGCACATGAACTTTAACATACTTGGTGCTCTACTTAAAACATAACATCTTAAATCACTTTAGCATGGCATGCACATAAACATGGTAAACCTTCTAAGCATGGCATAATTCATGGCATAAATCATAAACATAGTAGCATGGCATCTTTCATGGCATAAATCATAAACATAGTAGCATGACATCTTTCATGGCATAAATCATAAACATAGTAGCATGGCATCTTTCATGGCATAAATCATAAACATAGTAGCATGGCATCTTTCATGGCATAAATCCTAAACATAGTAGCATGGCATCTTTCATGGCATGAATATAAACATAAGATATAAACCAACCTATATGGCATAAGCATAGGCATACATTCTAGGATATCATAAGAGCATCTTCTTACCATAATCATAACATGGATCATTCATTCTCATACATATCTTTTAACATGGAGCATAAGCATAACACGTCATTATCATAACATAATGCATAACATGTATGAATGCATGGGTGGAATGCATATACATAGGGATGCTTAACATTTAAAACATACTTTGAAAATGCTTAAACATCATCATCATAACATTTGGGGTCCCCGGCTTGTACCACATACATACATCATAGCGCGCATCCCTAGTAAATCCGAGGTAGCTAGCCCCGACCTACTAGGGTAAGGACAGCATAGTCGGTAGTCCCCGAACCGAGGCGTTCTCAAGGAGCCCATCCCTGTTGCACAGCTCCGGTAGTGCCAGAACCGTGGACAGCTCCGGTAGTCCAGAACCGGGGCGTTCTTAAGGTGCCCATCCCTTGGACCCATACTTGGGTCTGGTACAAGCCCATTCATAAAGTAAAATACTTTGCATGCTTCATCATTCATAAGACATTCATAGCATACTTAACATGGCATCATTCTTATCATGAACATGATCATAACATACTTGTCGTAACATCATTCTTATCATGCATAACCATGGCATATCATTCATAAACATGGCATATCATTCGTAAACATGGCATATCATTCATAACATGGCATATCATTCATAAGCATAGCATATCATGTATAACCATGGCCTATCCTTCATAAACATAGCATATCATTCGTAAGCATGGCATACCATTCATAACATAGCATATCATTCATAAACATAAATCACATCTTACCATAGGGCCATTGGGACCCTTACTTGGAACAAATCTTAACTCTTATCCTATTAACCCTTATTGGCCGAAACCTATGATGTCCCATGGCCATGTGAAAATTCACACAATCACCATCCATCATCCTTATATCATGGCAACACATAAACATAAGTTGAAGTCAAAGACTCAACCCTAACCCTTGGGTCCTTGGGGTTGGCCGAACCATATGAGGCCTATAGGGTGTTCCAAAAATTCCCAAAATTTATACTTAACTTCTAAACATCATCAGGGAATATTAAATAACATTATCATGATTTTTAACATATTTATTGACATTTAAATCATGGTGTCCGAAACTCATAAACATAGGGACCTTGGTTTTGTCCCTTCCATATTGGTCGAAACCCTAGGGTGTCCTAGGGTACTCCAACAATTCCCAAAAATTTCACTTAACTTCTAAAATCATAAAGGAACACTAAATAACATTATCATGATTTTTAACATATTTTTAGACCTTTAAAACATTCTGGCCGAAACCCTTGAACTTAAAGTTCTGGGTTTTGTTTCCTTCATGATGGCCGAAACTCTAGGGTGTCCTAGAGTACTCTAAAAATCCCCAAAAATTACACTTAACTTATAAACATCATAAGGGAACACTAAATAACATTATCATGATTTTTAACATATTTTTAGACCTTTAAAACATTCTGGCCGAAACCCTTGAACTTAAAGTTCTGGGTTTTGTTTCCTTCATGTTGGCCGAAACTCTAGGGTGTCCTAGAGTACTCTAAAAATCCCCAAAAATTACACTTAACTTCTAAACATCATAGGGGAACATCAAATAATATTATCATGATTTTTAACATATTTTTAGACCTTTAAAACATGCTGGCCGAATCCCTTGAACTTAAGGTTCTGGGTTTTGCTTCTTTCTTGTTGGCTGAAACTCTAGGGTCTCCTAGAGTACTCCAAAAATTCCCAAAAATTATACTTAACTTCTAAAAATCATAATGCAACACTAAATAACATTTTCATGATTTGTAAAATATTTTTAGACCTTTAAAACATGCTGGCCGAAACCCTTGAACTTAAGGTTCTGGGTTTTGCTTCTTTCTTGTTGGCCGAAACTCTAGGGTGTCCTAGAGTACTCCAAAAATCCCCAAAAATTAAACTTAACTTCTAAACATCATAAGGGAACATAAAATAATATTATCATGATTTTTATCATAATTATGGACCTTTAAAACATGCTGGCCGAAAGCTTTGAACATAGGAACCTTGATTTTGTTTCCCTTCAACATTAAATCCGAAACTAACCCATATATCATGCCAAAAATCATGGAAATCATAGGTAACTATTATACCACAGGTGAGGGAGTCTTACCTTAGATTTCTTGATTTTTCGAACCTTGAAAGAGGAGAAGGAAGAGGACTTGGTATCTCTTGACCACAACTAATCCTTGTCACCTTGTAGGAACTTGAGATCTTGAGAAATGAGACCTCTTGTGAAGTTTTCTCCAAGGCACTCCTCCCTTTGGTGCTCGGCAAGATGAGGAATGAAGTGGAGAGGAAATGCACTTGATTGAGAGAATAAGTAACTCCCAAAACTCCTCTCATTATAACCCATCAAGGAGGCAAATGAAGAGCCTCTCCATGACCCTTCACCTCCTTTTACTTCTTAACCATCCTCCACTTCAATTACTCATAAGTATTCCTTGCTAGGTGAGTTGGTTAAGGCTTACAGGGTTGTACAAGAGGTCCAAGTTTCAATCCTTGGCTCATGCACATTTATTTTTATTTTTATTTTTTATTTCATTTATTTTATTATTTTTATAATTCCGAAAATTCCCCTAAAATCATCCATAATTATGCCAATATTCCTAAATAAAATTCTTTTATATTTATATTAATTTTACCTAATTAATACCTATTTTTGGAGCCCATTTAAAGCTCATTAGCACCTAGTTTTTCTCAATTTAAATGAGAAAACATGGATTTCTAGGCCCAATTTTACATAATTATTTCTGGGCCCCTCGGAAAATTATCTAGACTTGCTCAATATTTTAAGAAAATATTAAGAGAATTTTCCGGGTCGTTACACATTCTATCCGGTGATAACCGGGGCTTGATCTGTCGACGATCAAAGGATCGCCCACCTTAAGGGCACGCCAAGGAGTAGGTGCAAGTTATCCCCGAACCTTGTAAACCCTCCTTGTTAGCGATCTTGCTAATTGTGGCTGTTTGTTTTCGGTTTCTGTTTTCATTTACTGCACTGCTTCATTTCGTTTCTTCCGCTGTGCTATTGATATGTTGAGTGCAGGAAACTTGTTAAGTTTCAAAGAAAAGTGATTGACTTTATTCACCCCCCCTCTCTAGCCATCTCGTTTCTAACAGATATTATTCTGTATATGTTTTCATGTGAAATTCACACTTTTTGGCATATGATGCATATACATTGTTGCCATGATACATTTATGGTATATACATCTCATATGCGATTCAAAAAGTATCCTTTGATTATTTTGGGTTTGGGGAGAGACCCTTGGTTTGAGGGGGAGTTGTGTTCAAACTTAATAACCATACCCTTTTCGATGTTTGACAAAGGGGGGAGAATGGCTGATTAAGTTTATGGTTGTTATAGGGGAAGGATCATGATTTCCTTATGAGAATTGAATTGATTGATAAACTTAAATCGGGTTGTCAAACAACAAAAAGGGAGAGATTGTTGATGCAGTCTGGCCGGATTGTTGTTTTGGTGTTGACAACGATTTAAGTTTAGTTGAATGGATTTGGATTAAGTCCAGGTGGATCGGGAGATCGCACGCTGGCATGTGAAAAAGTCCTAGCTTGGAGGGTTAGGTGTGAAAAGTCCTAACCTGGAGGGTTAGGTGTGAGAAAATCCTAACCTGGAGGGTTAGGTGTGGAAAAATCCTAGCTTGGAGGGCTAGGTATGGAAAAGTCCTAATTCGGAAGGGTTGGGTGAAAAGTCCTGGCTTGGAGGGCTAGGTGAAAAGTCCTAACTTGGAGGGTTAGGTGAAAAGTCCCAACTTGGAGAATTAGGTGAAAAGTCCTAGCTTGGAGGGTCAGGAGCCTAGCTTGGAGGGCTAGGTTGGATGAAGGTCTAACTCGGAGGGGTTGGGTGAAAAGTCCTAGCTTGGAGGGCTAGGTGAAAAGTCCTAACTTGGAGGGTTAGGTGCAAATTCCCGACTTGGAGAGTTGGATTGAAAAATCCTTAGCTTGGAGGGCTAAGGTGAATGAAATCCTAGCTTGGAAGGCTAGGTCTGCGTCCCTGGATCGGTCTAGTGACAGATCAGGGAGTTGGCACGCTGCTCCTTCGTGTATCGGTCTGGTGACCGAACCAGCGATGTCTGATCGGTCTGGTGACCGATCAGGGAGTGTGTGTTTCACTCACTGCACAGCTCCTGATCGGTCTGGTGACCGATCAGGGAGCCCACAGTGAGTTGAGTTCCCCTACTGATCTGGTCCTGATCGGTCTGGTGACCGATCAGGGATACTGTTCAGATCGGTCTAATGAACGATCATTTGTCACAAGGTTCTCACTATCACTGATTAGGATGACTCCTGATCGGTCTGGAAGCAGCCTGATTGGTCTGGTGACCGATCAGGCTGGAGCCTGATTGGTCTGGTGACCGATCAAGCTGGAGCCTGATTGGTCTGGGGACCGATCAGGCTGGAGCCTGATTGGTCTGGGGACCAATCAGGAGTATGCAGAAGACTGCTGGATCGGTCTGGTGACCGATCAGGCTCCTTCCTGATCGGTCTGGTGACCGATCAGGAGCAGAACTTTAATTCAAATAAGCTGTCAGAAGCTCTGATCGCGTCTGTTTTCACTACCGATTCTCTGCTACTTGCTGATTTCTTTTTGATATGCATTGCTAAGCCTCTGTTGGAGTGTGCAGGTGATAGCAGGTGATTCAAACACTCAAGGAGGGTCAATGGGAGGCTTTCCTTGGAGTGGGTTTGTTTGTTTCTCCTTCTCAGGTTTCAACGACAACTGGAGCAGCTGGCGACTGACGGAGACTCAGCTGGAGAGGAGGTCTTCAGTGGACTGAGTGCTTAGGAAGGTCAGTGGGTTCAGGCTAGCTCAGTGGATGCTGATGAAGCTTGCGATGGTGAGAGAGAGCTTAAGAGACAAAGCTGGATGCAGAGGAGTGGAGGCGAACAAGACAGAAACTTGGGAAGTTTGGCTGGGCTGTGTTCGTGCTCTCTATTACTTTGTGCTTGAGCGGTCTTGTTGCATTCCTGTGAGAGCTTTGTGAGTGTTCCTTCTTGTGTGATCTCCTGTACTCAAGTTCCATCATCCGTGAGATCTGTGGAGAGGTTTCTCCACCGAGAAGGAGGCTCTATCTTATCCGGTGTTCACCAGGGCTTGATCTGCCGACGATCAAGGGATCGCCCACCTTACGGGCACGCCAAGGAGTAGGGGCAAGTTATCCCCGAACCTTATATATCGAGGTGTTAACGTCAGTTTGCTTTCCATTGCTTTGGTTGTTGTTTTTAGTTTTCTGTTTCTGCATTTGCTTTCGCTGCCTAACTCTGAAGTGCAGAATAGATTTGAAAAGCTCAAAAGTTTTGTGTCCGACTAGATTCACCCCCCCCCCTCTCTAGCCATCCGGGTTCCAACAATATTTTGTACTTGTCTTGATATAAGCTATATTATAGACTTAGTTAGTCATTTCCTGTTAAACCAAGGATGAAGACATTGGAAAGTTGTGAAAAGGATCAAAGCTAAGCCTACAGGCCTATACAGATGCATATTGGCTAAGAGACCTTAATGATAAAAAATCCACATCAAGCTATATCTTCTTGTTGAATGGTGATGTCATCTCATGGAACAGTCAGTAACAGGCTTGTGTAGCGCTGTTAAAATAGGCTTGTGTAACCCTGTTGAATTAGGCGTGTGTAGCACTGTCGACAATGGAAGCTAAGTATATAGCTTATACAGTTGTTGCACAAGAAGTTATCTAGTTAAGAAAGTTCTTGATGCTTCTGAGCATTACTGAGGATAGTGGGAGTTTTGTTATAGTATACTGTGATAATCAAGATGTTGGGACCGGGTGCATGTTGACATGGATACGGGTTCGTAATTTTAAAATTTAATTACGTGCAGCGGAGGTTTAGCATAAATAATTTCTCAATTTATTTTAACCACGTATCTAGCATGCAACCTTATGTTGTGGAGACATGATCATACATTTAAAATTTTGCAGAAAGTAAACTAATTTACTTAATACCTCGCGTAACTCGTAGAAAGGGACGAGATCCAACCGTAGCGTCCCTTGGAAGCTCCGTCTCTATTCGCGTTCACGCCGAGTTTTCTTCGGGATGTCTTCGCAAAGCCACGAGTTTCGTGCTGACAAGAACTACTAGATTCTCCAAAGGCACGACAAGAATACCAAGAGAAAGATGAAAAACTAACCACCAAACGAAGAATGGAATCAAGATTCCGGGAGGAAGGAAGGAGTCGCGCCCGCTTGTTCTTCTTCTTCGGCTTCTTCTTGGTGGTGGAAGCTCACGGCAAAGGGGGAGGGCTCTAGGGCCGGCGGCACTAGAAGAGGGAGAGGGAGAGAAGGAGAGGGAGAGAGGCTAGGCAAGAATCCTTGATCTCTTGGATTAATTTCCAAGCCTTGCCTTGGTACCTTTATATAGTAGCCTCTTAATTGTCAAGTCTCCTTTTAACGGAATAAATTTTTATAAGAAATTTATCTTATAAATTTTTCTATGAATTATTCCATTATGCCAAGTTTTTATCATAATTTAATTTACAATAAAAACAATCATGTCTCCCTTTTCTTATGGAAAGAAATTTCTTTATATAAATTTCTTTATATAAATTTCTTTATATAAATTTCTTTAGATAAATCTTTATCATGGTAAATCAATCTATTATTGATTTTATAAAATAAAATAAATCAATCCATGGTTTATTTTAATTTCCATGAAAAATAAATCCGTTTATATAAATTTCTTTATATAAATTTCTTTATCATGGTAAATCAATCTATTATTGATTTTATAAAATAAAATAAACTAATCCATGGTTCATTTTAATTTCCATGAAAAATAAATCCGTTTATATAAATTTCTTTATCCATAATTTTTATAAAACAAACCACGCGCGGTTTATTTTATAATTTGAACCAAACAATTTGGTTATCCCCTTTTATTGTGGCCGGCCAAACAAAGAGGGTGGGGACCCTCTTTGGCCGGCTAAACCCAAGCCGAAACTGTACGAATTAAACTCATTTAATTCGTCCAATAAGTCTTCAAAAGACTTAGCCATTTTATGCTTCCGATGCGTCTCTGAAAAATTCATATTCGACTTATCTCACTTGATCGAAAAATCCAATTTTCAACTCGTTTTAAATCCCTCGGATCACTCGTAGTGCGTGTGACTAAATAGGCTTTCGATTTATGTTGGTCGTCTATAATTAACCAATTATAGAACGATCATGAGTGCCACCTAGTAGTACATCATGATCCCCAATTAATCGAAAGATCAACGGTTGACCTCAGAAACTATTCTGAAACCCTTCAGCAGCATTAATGAATCGTGCCTCATTCCCTTCACCATCTTATACCCACTTGGTTCAGGACACGGTCTATGTGTGTCAGTCCCCACTAGGCTGACTACGTCACACCTAGCCCAAGTAATGTCTTTCTCGTCCAACAGATTATAATTACTCTCATGTATCTGAGATATTCATACTCGGAACATGTGATGCTCTGGCCAGAGGCTTCGAGTAACAATCCGACGATAGGCCTTGGGTATACATCTCCTCGCAAGGAGTGGTGAATCCTTTGTAGGCTGTTCAAACATCTTCGGACACTTCGGCTTATACCCAATCATCTTGGGTCCACACCTCCTCGGAGATGCTTGCTTAAGATGTCAAAGTATAAGTCTTCATGACCAAGATGACTTGAACACCGCAAGTCAAAGGAACATCGCACTTAAGCTGCAGTAAGAACTTCATTGACATATCTATATGTAGATTACCATATGAATTTTTACAGCTAGTCACTCCAATGAACTAGTTCCCTTAACTAGCATTCATGTTTATCTCCGGACATCCCAATGTCACCAGCCAGTGAGAATCAGCTGATTAGATAATAACCCATGCTAGTCTCAACAAAATTGATAGTGTCCGTATTTATCAATTCATCGACTAGGGACAATTTCAATACTTCACAATTGCACATGTAGAGATAATCACTAGTTGTGAATTCATCACAAATTCTCTCATGCTGTGAATTGTATTGCGGACATTCAGTAAATGAGTTTAAGATCTCAATCAAATACATGAACATGTATACTCAAATAGTGAATATTCATTTATTAAAGTAAATGATTACAATCATAAGGCGATTGTCTTAAGACACTTCTCTCATATTACTAACAAACTCCCACTTAGCCTAATGTCAATCGCTACGGTATCCAATACCACAGGTTCTAACATGACCCTCAAACTTGCTTTGAGGCGAGGCCTTAGTTAAAGGATCCGCTAAATTCCTTTCAGTGGGAATTTTCTCAATTTGTATATCATTCCTACTTATAATCTCTCTGATCAGATGATAGCGGCGAAACACGTGTTTGGATCGCTGATGAGACTTTGGTTCCGTTGCTTGTGCAATAGCTCCATTGTTGTCGCAGAAAACCGGTATTGCTTCATCAATGGTTGGAACCACACCAAGTTCCGAGATAGACTTCTTGATCCAGACTGCTTCTTTTGCTACTTCCGAAGCCGCAATATATTCCGCTTCCGTGGTAGAATCCGCTACAGTGTCTTGCTTGGAACTCTTCCAACTTATTGCGCCTCCATTCAAAGTAAATACGTATCCAGACTGAGATTTGGAGTCATCCTTATCTGTCTGGAAACTGGCATCTGTATACCCACGTATTACCATATCTCCTTCTCCATATATTAGGAACACATCCTTAGTTCTTCTTAAGTACTTAAGGATTGTCTTGACAGCCGCCCAATGATCCATTCCTGGATCAGACTGGTATCTGCTCGTGACGCTCAGAGCATACGATACATCGGGCCTAGTACATAACATAGCATACATGATAGATCCTATCGCGGATGCATAAGGAATCTTATTCATGCAAATCCTCTCGTCTTCTGTGTGTGGACACATAGACTTTGAAAGGTTGATCCCATGCCTGATGGGAAGGTAACCTTTCTTGGATTCCGACATGCTAAACCTTTTTAGCACTCGGTCTATATATGTAGACTGCGAAAGACCAAGCAACCGTTTTGATTTATCTCTATAGATTCTAATCCCAAGGATATAGGTTGCTTCTCCCAGGTCTTTCATGGAGAAAGTTTTGGACAACCAAATTTTAACCGACTGTAAGACTGATATATCGTTTCCTATAAGCAATATGTCATTGACATATAGCACTAGGAATACGACTGCACTCCCACTAACCTTCTTGTACACACAAGGTTCGTCAGGATTTTGTGAGAAATCAAACTCTTTGATTGTCTCATCAAAACGGATGTTCCAGCTCCTGGATGCTTGCTTCAGTCCATATATGGATTGTTGAAGCTTGCATATTTTGGTTTTATCAACCGATGTGAAACCTTCAGGTTGTATCACGTATACATCCTCAAGCAGGTTTCCATTAAGGAATGCTATTTTCACATCCATTTGTCATATCTCATAATCATAATGAGCTGCTATGGCCAGGAGCATCCGAATGGATTTAAGCATAGCTACTGGCGAATAGGTTTCGTCATAATCAATTCCTTGTTTCTGACGATATCCTTTTGCCACTAATCTAGCCATAAAGGTAACAACATTACCTTCCATGTCGGTTTTCTTCTTGAAAACCCACTTGCACCCTATGGGCTTAATCCCTTCAGGTGGGTTGACCAAGTCCCATACTTGGTTTTCGTACATAGAATCTATTTCCGACTTCATGGCTTCAAGCCATTTGTCCCTTTCTGAACTTTTCAGAACATCTTCATAACTGATAGGTTCGTCATCGCTTATGAGTAACACGTCGTTCGATTCACTTATGAGAAATCCGTATCTCTCTGGAATATTGCGTGTCCTATCAGACCTACGAAGAGGTGGTGTTGTTTTAGGTTCAACTGATAGCTCATCATTATGAGTTATTGGTTGTGGGTCTAGACTAGGTGTCTCTGTAATGTCTATTGGAGGTTCTTGAACTTCATCAAGTTCAATGCCACTCCCACTGTTTTCTTGTAAAAGAAATTCTTTTTCCAGAAATACAGCATGCCTTGAAACAAACACCTTTTGTTCCAGGGGATGATAAAATTGGTAACCATTCGTTTCCTTAGGGTATCCAATAAATAGACATTTATCAGACTTAGCATCCAATTTGTCTGATACAGTCCGCTTCACATAAGCAGGACAACCCCATATCTTAAGGTGAGTTAAGTGAGGTTTCTTACTATTCCACATCTCATATGGAGTAGTAGAGATTACCTTGGTCGGGACTCTGTTTAGCAAGTAAACAGCTGTCTTAAGCGCATAGCCCCAAAAGGATTTTGGAAGAGTTGCATGGTTCATCATAGATCTAACCATGCCCATCAAGGTTCGGTTACGCCTCTCAGATACACCATTATGCTGTGGTGTATATAGCGGAGTCCATTGAGACAATATCCCATTGTCCCTAAGATAATCTTGAAACTCTTGACTTAAGTATTCACCACCCCGATCGGATCGAAGTATCTTAATACTTTTGCCAAGCTGTTTCTCTACTTCATTTCTGAACTCTTTGAATTTCTCAAAAGCTTCAGATTTGTGTTTCATCAAGAACACATACCCGAATCGTGAGTGATCATCGATAAAGGTAATGAAGTAGCTATAGCCTCCTTGTGCAAGAGTTGACATTGGTCCACATGCATCAGTATGTATTAGACCAAGCAATTCTCCCACTGGATTACCTTTTTCGAAAAAAGGATAATTTGGTCATCTTGCCTTTCAAGCATGATTCGCATGTATCAAATGAACCGGGTTCAAATGATTCCAAAATTCCACATCGGTGTAATTTGGTCATGCGTTTCTTACTTACATGGCCAAGACGACAATGCCACGTATAAGAGTCTATTCGATTATTTATTCGAGCACAATTGATGCTAACTTCGATATTGAAAACGTCACCGGATAAATCTAGCGTGTAGATACCATTGTACAATGTTTCGGTCCCATAAAGAACACCATTTAAAGTTATGTAACAAAAATTGTTACTAAAAGTTAAATGATAACCCTTTTCATTCAAACATAAAATAGATACAATGTTCTTTATTAACGAAGGAACAAAATAACAATTATCCAATTCTAAGACACGTCCAGCAGGGAGCTTTAGCAAATATGTTCCGATGGCAACAGCAGCAATCTTTGCTCCATTTCCAACTCGCAAATTCGCTTCTCCCTTGACGAGTCTTCTTCTATTCCTTAGCCCCTGTATGTCATTACATATATGTGAGCTACACCCAGTATCAAGTACCCAGGCGGTTGAGGAAATAGAGTGACATTCAATAACGAAGATACCTGAAGAGGATGGGGCATCGGATGCCTTCTTCTTCAAGGACTCAAGATAAACCTTGCAGTTTCTTCGCCAGTGACCCTCCTTGCCACAGTGATGGCAAGTGCCTTTTGGTGTCTTTTCAGTCTTTTTGGCCTTTTCTTCTTTCCTTTATTCTATTCTTTGGCCTTCCTCTTAGAACCTTTCTTCGAGGAACCAACTAACAGTATCGTCTTCTGATCCTGCTTTACAGAAGGCTCTACAGTCCTCAGCAGGTTGAGCAACTCAGGAAACTGGTCTGGAGTTGCATCTTCAGGTGGACGGTTGGGAGGTTGTTCTTCAAGGACATAAGCAAGCTTTTCTGCCTTGAGGACTATCCTCAGGTTTCTAAGCCAGTCCATAAAGTTTGGCCCAGTCATCTTATTGGTGTCCAAAATGGAACGCAAATTTAGAGAAGACATGATCGAGTGATTATCCTAGAAATACAAATTGACCTTATGTGAGAAGAATAATGCATCAATATTCATTAATTAAATCCTATTTATTTTTCGAATTGAATAACCCCTTTTTATCAATTCGGGAGATCGTAGGAACATCTCCAAATAGGTTGATATCCAACCATAGATAAGAACAACCATGGTTGTGGCCATCAAGTTATTCTTAGCTATGAAGGTAGGTAATTATACCGATTACATATCACATATATGTAACTACCACTTTATGCTATCAACTAATTGAATGTTTGCATAAATCATTGGGTTGTTAACTCATTAACAAGTATGCAACAATATACATAGCACCCAACTGCACCTCTCTTTACATCGACCTTGGCTGTGGCACAACAAATCAATGCTCCAAGCTTAAGGCTGACCCATTAATCAAGAAATAGTTTTAATATGGTTGGAGCTCATTC